>JAPYZP010007780.1:0-17591 GCA_030522985.1 Torymus sinensis
AACGTAATAAGCTTTAAATTATTTATATTTTCAAAACATTAAAAGAATTTGTTTAGTAAATAATATACTCTCTTAATATAAACCTTACAAAGTTTGCATCATATTGAATGGGGTCATTTTCCCAAAGTGGATTAAATTCTGTATACGGAAAGTTTTAATTGGCAAAGTTCGCGCCTGTAACTTAAATTGGCTACGCTTGCTTAATTGTTTTGCCAAGTTTTTATCTGTATGAATTATTCGGCAAATTTAAGAGGACGGGGCTAGCGGATTAAAAGTAACCTTATAGCAGGTCGTTGCATAATACAAAGAACTTGTTAGCTGCAATGATTATGGGGATAGATAAAAAGATTATTACCAACATTTAGGACTAAAATGTGCGTATAACCACAAATAGGAACAATGTAAAACTATTTACATTAGCATTGTTGAGCATCCCTCTAAACAAAGCGTATACGTGCATCACTTGAAATTCATCGTATGAAAAAGCCATTATACGCGCACTATACGAGTCGCGCGCGACATTCACCGGCTAATTTTTCACCGACGAACAAAAAAAAAGGCGCGAAGGAGCCGTTACTCGCGCATTAACGCGCGGTGCGGATAACAATTCCCGCGTGTCGCCTTTTATTTAGCCAAGGCGATTAAGCGCGCGCATATATAGGCTCACGCCGTGGGTTAAAAGAGGTTAAAGAAAATCAATAGGCCCCGACAGGTTGGCGAGTGCTGGACGCTCACCGCGGAAAATCAAATACCTCATGCATGCAAAGGAGGAGAGGCTACTACTGCTACTACTGACTATATAGCTGCTCTCGGGGAGCCCCGCCGAAGAAAGTTATGCATGCGAGATCGGTTAACAACTTCCGTCATGATGTGCCCTGGCAAAAGTATCTCGCGCGCGCCGCTTCTCTCCCTCTCTCTCTCTCTCTGTCTTTCTCTCGCGCGCGCTTCGTCTCGCTTGGCTTCCGGCGCAGAAGCCGTGGTGCGACTGTCTCTTTCTCTCTCTGGCTCGCTCGCTGCAGCTATACTCGTAAAAGGTCAACAGTTAATTGCATCGACTTTGCGACTCGTTATACGCCGCGCGCCTAGAGAGAGCGAGAGAGAGAGAGAGAGAGAGAGAGAGAGAGAGAGAGAGAGAGAGAGAGAGAGAGAGAGCCAATGAAAATCCATCTCCGAAAGGATCGCTGGAACCTGCGACTGTTACGCTCTCGCGCGCTAACTGCCCGCGAGATAAGGGGAGCACGGGGTGGGGGTGGGAGGGGGAGACAAAGACAACGAGAGGCGCGCACTCTCGCGCGCGCATTGTTCATTTATTACTTAGCCGGCTGTTTCAGCTAGTTTGTATAACGAGGAGCAATAGATAAGGGCTGTAAATAAAACGGAAGCGATAGCGCCTCGCTACTGCAGTCGTTACCTTTATTGAAATATAAGACGCTTATCTGGTACGGTGGAAAAATTCATTATCGTCATTTTGATTTATTCACCTGTGAAAAACGCGAATTTAATATTTAGTTAAATAACAAAAAATTGTACAGTTTTAAAACCCGGCAATCTGTTTCGAGTAATCGTGAAGGGTGTAAATAGAAACAGATAAGATAATCAGACATCCACAAGACAATGAAATAGTTTGCATTTGCCTTCGTTCTCTTGTTACACTTTGTGATTCAAGTTATTCTAATAGTATTTGTTGAATTGTATGTTTTCCGCTCTGCTGAAGAGGAAAACATTTTGCGTAAATGAAATTATAATTGATTACGATTATACATACTTGAGCGCACACATAGCGTTACATGTTATTAATAAAATGGTCATTTTAATTTCTTAATTAAAGTTGAAATATGGCAGAATTATATTTTCAGGATTATTTTAACTTATATTCTTCAGCTTTTGAATTATCTATAATTTTACGAAAGTATGACTCAGTAATCTATGTGCTAGTATAATCTATGCTTTATTTACACATATATCATAGAAGATAGGTCAAGTAAGTTTGTACATGTTATGATGCTGCACGTTTACGGGTATGAAATTTGTTACGGTAACATTAGTTACGTACTACTCATTTCTTTGAAATAGTGACACAGTCAAGTAAATGGCGTTTAGCCTAACGACGATTAAACTCAAAATTACGTCTTTTCAAGTAGACAAAATTTTACGTGAAACGTATTCTTAATGGAGCAAAACTATTATATCATTGTAAATAAACATGACTCTATTTTACTTTAAAGGCCTAGGTTGTGTGTAATTAGATAACGCATCGAGCTCCTTTCAAAACAAAGACTGTAAGTATTACCGAGATATAGTGCCAATGAATGAGTTTGCACACTGAAATAACTAAATCTTTTCCTCAAAGAATAGACCCGCATTTTCAAACTTGTTTAGAAATGACATCATTTGTAAACCAAATGCGACCTATGTAAATGGACATGAATCCTGTTTTCTTAACTTTACGGTTATTTAACTTAACCATATTGTTGTCGAAAAATCTTCAAACTTAGCAGCGAAATTTCGTTGTTAAATTTGTTCATTATTATTATTATTATTTTGTATAGCATGAAATATAGACTATCAAGTTCTGAAAAATCAATAAAAAATAAAACCTATGCAAGACTTGTAAAAGTGAATCCATTTGATATAAATTTCAATGAAATTGCTATTTCACCTAATTTCAACAAGTTATACAAATTAATACATATAATATCCAGTTAATCATTTTCTTGAAAGATTTGTAATGTAGAGTCCCTGGAAAAAATTTGCGCTATGCGAAATAGACAGCATATCAGTAAATAGCTAGAATAAATGGCTAGTTATTGTTCCTTGATGAAACGATTTTTCCAGTCATATTCGACCATTTAATAGATTGGAAACATAGACATAAGAGAATAAATAGACTGAGCGCGCCGTGTAATTTTTCTGGTTTTTGGTGCGAGAGAGAAAGCATGCGCGTATGAGGTGTTTCTTTCTCTCTCTAAGCGGCCCACTCCGTGTGTTAGAGAAAGAGAGAAACCCATTATATTATGTTTTGTCTCTCTCACACTGGTCCAAGTCGCCCCATAAGGACACTCGGTCTATTCTCTTATATGTCTATGATTGGAAATAGAATGGTATAACCTCAAAATATTCAATTGAAATTTACTCATAGACTTAAGGTTACATTTCAGAGCACTCGATTGTAATAAATAGCTTACAACATGTCAACAATAAACACAGACTAATAAACATTTACAGCACGCCTTTCTTATATAGATATTAAATAAAACCCATATTTTTCTATTAGATTCCGTCTCTCTCACTCCTCGCCGTAATAGCAATCCTTTTATTAGCCATTTTCTAACTAAAAAAACTGGCCAACTTAAATATCTTTTAAATACTCATAAATAAGCTAATGTAAATTTGTGATAAAACTTATTCTATTTTCAAAATATGACCGGAAAAATCGTTTCATCGCTGAATAGAAGAACTAGATAAAATGTCTAGTTTTTGGTCTTCCTCCAGTAAAACTCGCTATTTATGAGTAGAAAATAGAATCGCTTTCTACCAGGGATTGCGCAAAGGCAAAATAAATATCCGCAAAAGTATCTATTTCCATTGCGTTAAATTTATTATTCTCATCAGTGCAGCAATTATTTATAATATAACGAAAAGCTAAAATGAGCGACAAATGAGCATGAAAGTAAGCACTTACACGCGAGAAAATCGGAACAATAGCTGTCTCACGGAACGGCTCGGGTTCCCTCAAAATCGGACGGCCGTTCCGTTATAGCCCTCCGTCGTCACGTCGTCCCATTGACCGATGAATCAGCATGTGCGCGTGCCGGCGTTGGCGGGCGGCAGCAGCCGCGCGGCGCTGCGTCGGCGGTTCACGGCCTCGCGCGAAAGTAAGCGAGGAGGTCAGAGAGGCTCGCGCGGCAGGCGGTAACGCGACTACCACCTTGCGCTCACCCTCGCGGCATTATCCTCCACGTGTGTGCTGCCCGGCCGCCGCGACATTCCTGCGAATTAGCCTCGCTCGCTCGCTCGCCCGCAGATTCTGGGTCAGAGGCCGCGTCCTGGAAACGGTGCAAACAGGTCCTTACGGTTTTTCGTCCTTTGCGCGTTATCCTGCGCCGCTGCCTGACGGAGATGGAGAGTGGTGTGCGCGCACTGGCCTAGAAATGGATATGCGCCCCGACTGGTTTCCCCGAATACTGGAAATCTTCTGCTATTGCTGCTGCTGCGTTGACATACTCTGAACGAAAACGAATTACGTTGATTTAAACGCGCCGGGCTTCCGTTCGCGCGGTTCGTGTCTTGGAACACGATACTCTGAGACTTATTTATTGTTATAGCTTAAGTCACAATTTGTAAAGGCCTTTTATAGAAGTCAAACAATATACAAGTTCGTCAACTACATTATGTTACTTTATTACCGTTGAATAAATGTTATTCTTTATTTATACCGCATATTTTTTTTAATAGGTTGGCCACATTTGACCTTTCCTGAAAGAACGTACTTTTTGGTATTTTTCCAAATAAAATTGCCTTGGTAATCATTCGGGTTATTTATTGTGATTTGCATACTCGCAAGGCATGCCGTGCCAGAATGCTCTTGATTTAGATGAGACAACAGATGTAAAGCGGCCAGTCTCTGAACTCCAGACAATGTTTGTTTTGCTTTTTCTCTGGAGACAAAACTGGAACATCATTATGACGTTAAGAGAATGGCCGCGTATAATGAAACGACATGCTTTACAAATTCAAGCAACTTCTGATTCGTTGACATAATTTCGTAAAATAAAAATAGTCTTGTATTATAGGATTGTAGTTCAAGTAAATTAAAACATTATACAAAGAAACATATTAATAAAATTTAATCCCATTTAAAAATGTTATCCAATAATTTGATACATTTCTGAACCTGTAAGCAACAGGAATTTATCTAATATCCTTTTTATCGAATTTAATGGTATATCTACGCGCAAGTAGAGCAACTCAAGCTCTACGCGCGATTAGTAATTACAAGAATTGCTCTGACCGCCACATAAGATTAATCCGATGCTCTTGCTCTATCTCTGGTTGCAGGCCCACGGGAGACGCGTGGAACCGACTGGCGACGATGGTGAATCTCCTGGAGAAGCTCGAGTACTCGGGGAATCTCCTGATCGAGGCGAAGGACGCCGAGGGACACGAGGACGGTAAGTGCTGGGGAGGAGAGGTGGGGGGCCTGAGCGGGTAATGGTCGCAGGCGCGTTACCATAAATTATAAGCTGAACGCGATCAAAGCGGAACGGTCGATTGGTAATCACACGCGTGAATGGGAGATCAAACGATTAGTAATCGTCCTGATCCGGGGAAAGAGCCAGGGATAGTTAAATGGTTTCGCTGCTATAATGCGGAACCCGTGATTGTGGCAGGAAGGCTTTGCTTTTAATTAGATTTGGTATTTCGTTTATCGGCCAGGGATAGATTAGATTTTACTCGAGTATAATGTAAGTTATTTCCTTTAAAATTAGAATTATCGGCAAATATCTTTGAAATTGTGTTAATTAACTTTTGAGGACATTTTTGATCCGATTATTTTTTACAGTGATCTGTGGGAAGATGTAGTGGTCAAGAAAATAAAACGTTAATTTTATTTTATTTAGCGTGTACTGTGGCAAAGTTTGGTAAAAATTATAAGTAATTTTATGAAAACACGACAAAAAAATTACCACACTTTATAAGTAGTAAATTTTTCTCGAAACAGATAAAATCATTATGTTTATACTGTCTACTTTCCGACAAATTATGGTAAGTCGTATGTCGACTTGACAAAACTACAAGTAATTTTGAGTAAACTTTTATCTCAATGTACATTTTATCGCAATTAACGCTTACACATGTCGGCGGTAACGCGTGTTATACCTCTTGCCACTTTCTTTTTTGCAACGGTGCATTCCGCCCTTTGCGCATTTCTTTTTGTTCCTTATTTTTCTCTGTCCGTTTTTTCTTCTTCCCTTCTCTCTCTCTCTCTCCCCCGTTTCTTTAGAACCCTGTCAGCGCATTCTCGTCGATCGGCACGCCGGACCGTGCTAATCACGGTAATCGAAAAGAGCAACGCTCGCCCTTTCTCGCCGGCGAAACGCAGGTGCACGCATACACACGAGTGCGCCCCGTCCGGCCGAAATAATCAATCATTCGCGCAACGGCTTGTTTGTCGTCGCCGTCGTCGTCATTGCGCTCGCGCTCCATTTTATCATCATCGGCCTGATTGGCTTTCATTCCCTCGTTTCTGCGTTCCGCGGGCTTGAGCGAACGTAAACAAGCTGGCAATTAAAAGTCCGCGCCCGGTATGAGGTCGCGAAGGTGACGAATGAGTAATTAATGACTTGTTTTACTTTCTTGTATTACATGTGCTTTTTATTTTGTTAACATGCTTGGCTAAATTTTCTTCAATGAATTGCCTTGAAGCAAAGTTGAGTGAAACGGTCGTTTTGAAATCATCGTCTGGTAAATTACTTACACTGAGAAAAAAAATTATCAATAATTTTGTAAAAATTACTATGCTTTCTCGTAAAGCCATATACTTTATGACAAATTTTGGTATATAGAAATATAGGAAAATTTACTGTATAGTATGGTAATATTTTGGATTGTCAAAGTGTGTGGTAGCTTGACCAGCCGTATAGTAATTTTATCAAAACTTTTTTCTCAGTTATTATAAGAAATATATATGTACTTTATGTATATCATGACATATATAATTAGTATAAGTTTATACTACCTATAGCCGAAGAATATAATAATTCACTAAGCAGGTAACGGTACTCTACCCTTCTAAATAAATAACGCATTTAAGATTTTTATAATAGCTCGCCGCGTAAGCCTCTCGAATCTGCATATTACTTTTAAAGACCAACGCCAGCAAGACTAACCACTTCTCATCGATCAGCACGTGATAAAAATTGCGCCTAATTGCCAGAGCAAACTCTGCATGCTTGCAACAAAAGTTCCTTATCCCGTTCCCCGGTATATTCAGGTAAAGCTCATACGCAGTCCTACCTCCACCCATTGCCAAGACCTAGCAACAAGTCGCGTGATTTACGCAGTCGCTTTTCCGCGGGGCGAGCCTTTATCAATAATTTTCGCTTAATCCCCAGGCTCTCTCTCTCTCTCTTTCTCATTCGCACCTCCTTCGCGCGCGCAAACACATCCGTCATCTCGGTGCCTGTGCGCCTCCACGCAGCCTTTTTCCCTGGCACTTAATACGGCCTCCGGGGCAGAAGCTGACCCGACGTCTCGCGGTTTCGTGCCCCGCGGTTGTTGTCGCGTTCTAACGGTGCACAGCGCCGTCGCCCCCGTATGGTAAATCGAAAAAGCGTTTGACGCGCTTGAGAAAGAGGAGCCCCGCGCGCGCCTGTGCGGTGTACACACATATCCGAATTCCTCGCGCCGCCTTCCATTAGGATGGCCGTATAGCGCGCGGCGTTTCAGCTGTCCTTTTCATCAGCATAAAGCCCACGTAACGACGTCGTAACTCGCTCTCTCTCTCTCGTAAGCGGTTGTTCGCCGTGGATTTTTATCTCGTTTGCGAGAGAATCGAAGAGCGTCGCGACACGTGGCGGCGGCGGCGGCGGCATCTTCCCCGTTCGATTGTTTTGCCACCGCCAGCGTCGTCGTCGTGTGCGCTCGCGCATGAATAACCGCGATTGCTATTGGCTGCCGGATGGCTTCTTAAAGAGGCTTCTTAAACTGTCACTTTCTATTGATTTTCACGTCGGCCGTTTAATATTCTATGATACCGCAGCGTTTGATTTATATAAAGACACGATAATGACGTCCAATTCCATTGAAACCTGAGCCAGCAATTCAAACGATTTCAATTTTATATGTATATGCACTGTTTCACTTTCAACAGCTCTTGTTATTGTGTGTTTTTCTATATATTTTGTTTTTATTTCACAAAAGTCGTGCAGCAGCGATTAAAAACAAAAGTCGGATTGAAATGAAGAACGGGGTACGTGTGAAGCACTATCAAATGGAGTCCGCATATACATATATGAAAAGATTCTTTGGTTTCGTCGATAAACATTTTATGTAAAGGGATAAAAAGAACCCGCGTAAAATTTTCAATCGAATATCACTTTTCACCTCAATGCCCGGCAATTCCGAAATGACAACCACTCCGGAAAAATGGCATGGTATAGCTATCTCTTTTCTCGTGCTTTGCGATCGCATATAAAGCCCGTCGAATCGAATAAATCAACGGAAAGCCAGGGCAGACTGTGGATGCGAAGGTACGAGCGAGCCCGCGGAAAAGCTCGAGCCATTCAATCAAGTTAACCGCTTGCATTCGCATTCTCCAACATTGATTCCTATGAAATAAAAACGGCCGTAAAAAGTTTTTATTGGGACTATGCGTGCCGGGATTCGCGCTGCTGGCACTCCGCGAGCGCGGCTTTATGGTAACGCACGCCAAGAAAAGACAACGGTGCTCGCCTGTATCTCCGAGCGCGCGCGAAACGGATTCGAATCGCATCGTGATCTACTTTTTACGCTCGCGTCCTTGCCCATTGGTACACTAACCTCGCGGTTTGTCTTTTTCATTCTCTCTCTCTCTCGCGCGCGCTAGCCTCGCTTTTGTTTCACGGGCAAGACGTGCCTCGGAAGATGTGAGCTAAAATATTAATCGCTGTTGCTCTGGCGAAAAAAAAATGATCCTTTCGCTTGTAGACAAGATTTCCGTGTAACAGTGACACGTTTTTAACGGTATGACGCACGAGATTGAGTTTACCGACAATTCACTGTCGAAGTCAGGAAGTAAAAATTTAATTATACATTTATTTTTTGACGTGAAAAAAAATTTGTTTGGCAACTTTTACATTATTTATTTTGTTATACGAAAACTTTATTTAAATTTTGAAGAACTGTTGATCACAAATTGAAGTAAATTAATAAAAGGAACAATTGTGCGTAAAATAATATCTCGCATGACAATGAGCACTTTGATATTCAAAAAGTGACGCATTAAAAAATATTCGTGGAGCGCTGACCCCTCGATTATTCACACAATGAAAACAATTAAGCTATCTGGACCAAAAGTTCAAGCAGTTCCTCGCCGCCGCGAAAAAAAATCCCATTCCCAATACGCTGAGTGACGATGACGCTCGGATGTTTCGCGCGCGTCAGGTACTCCTCGATTTTACCGTAATTCCAATTTCGTCGGCCGCGCGCGATTCATATGTACGATGCAGAAAGAAAGAGGTATAAGGAGAGAGAGAGAGAGAGAGAGAGATGTAGAAAGAGAAAGAGAAAGAAAGAAAGAGACGGAGAAACAATGGCCGATTCGGATGGAGGATCGTTGATTCGATTCCTTCACGATTCTACGATCGCGCACTTGATGTTGCGAAGCGAAGCGGGAACGTTATAACGCTTTCGTTGATTTCCTGGTATATCCCCTCGGATGGCCGGGACGATGCGATGAGTCGTCCATTTTTACAGTTCGCTTCGTCGTTGTCGATCGACTTCTTCTCTTTTTTTTCGCTCTCCACACGCGCGAACCAATGGAGATATACTTTTGCCTCGGTTTTATTGGGTCGTTATGACGTTAGCAATGAACGATTACCATCCCGGCAGATATTGATTGCTTTATTCATTAAAAACGTTGCGCGCCGAGAAAAACATGCTAACCTTCGTGAGTTTTATGCTGCACTGTTATTCTGCGACCATTTTTTATTGTACAGCGAGTGGTGCAGCATTTTGCAATTTCAAATGTAAGGGATTTTTGTGGTTATCAGTAAAAACAATAGATTTTTCGTCTACTTTTTCAGTATTATAAATAATTCATTTTCACATACATATTTGTTTCGCGATTAAGGTGGTTCTATGGGCAGATATAGTACTTAAATATAAAATATTCTACAATGAATTGAATTGTTCTCACACTGCTAAGTGAGAACCCATATAGTATCATAGACCGGTACTTTAAGTTACGGAAAAAAACATTTTTTAACGAAATTTCAGTACTAACAAAGCAGATGTTATCAATGTAAAAAAATGATGCAACAAATCGCTCTAATTCATACCAGAGTCGTACAAAACTTAATGAACAAATGACTAACTTTTAAGGTTTTAAAATTTTTTTAATTTGATCCACGATACATCCTAACGAAATCCAACAAAGATGAAAAAGAGCCTTTAAAAATTGAAGAATAAAGTGATTTTTTGCATGATTTTTTTACATTGCCGATATCTCTACTTTGTTAGTACTGAAATTTCGTTAAAAAATTTTCTTTTCCGTAACTTAAGGTACCGGTCTATGATACTATATGGGTTCACACTTCCCAGTATGAGAACAATTAATTGTAGAATATTTTATAATTCACCAAGAACCACCTTAAGAATTTATTTATGTATATTACTTATTATACTAAAGTAAATAATTGATTGATTATGAAAAAGCAAAATTAATTCAATGTATAAACATCAATTCCTCGTGTCGTTCACTCTATTAATACTCCTTGACGTAGTAATAAGTACGTGAAAATTTATTGACACTTGTACACACTCGGGATACTTTATACATGCACATCCGAAGAGGAAGCCGGCGGTTTAAAGAAAATCTGTCGCATTATGCCCCTTATCCGTGACACGATTTTAATTGCATTATATATTCTATCAATCCCATTGAGAGTCAAGTTGAAAGTATGCGAAATCGCGATCGCGAGCCTTCAGCGACGATCCTTTTATACCTTGTAAATAAGTATTCAGGAAGACAGCTGAGCCGAGCGGTCCGGCTGATTTAATCTCCGGCCCCAATCATGTCAACACACATGTGAAACTAAACACTCCACTTTACGAGCCCGTAACTCGCGCGCCGCGAAAGCTCCTCTGGCGCCGTCGGGGTGTCTGTATATATATCCTATGCGCGTGAAAAATAAAAATGTTATATACCCGGGGGTGTATCGAGGAGAGGAGAGCATTGATAAAAGGAAGATGTCGGAGTGGCGGAGGTGAGGCGAAAAAGTGAACAGATCAACGCGCTCGGCCACCTATCTCAGCGAAATTACGTGGATTTACATAATTTGATGTACAGAAGGGGGGAGGCATGCAGTGTATCTTGTAATGTACACTACGAAAATAGCCGATGGTAATTCAGCAAGGTGGCTCTATATTTAACTTCATTCCTCGCAGCTTTAAAAACCAATAACGATATTATGTATAGATAAAAGAAGTCGATACCATGTAATCATTGATTATTCCATTTTAATAAATAGTTAATACGTGATCCGTGCGTGGTTTTTAAAGTCGAAATTAACGTCACGATTCGATGCTGACTTGCAGTGTAAAAATAGTCGAGCAATCGTAACACTTTCACGGCCGCTTCGGTGCCTTATAGGGCTTACAGCATATTCTTTTAACAGCCGGTCGTGAACACGCTGATCCTATAAAACCGATCGTCGCGAGAGAGCCACATCGGCGGGCGAAAGCGCAGCAGGAGAGTAATATATACGTCGCGGGGTGCGGATTCTAGATTCGCTCTCTCGCTCGCTCGGCATTAACCTGGAACGCCCCGCCACACCCAGTAGTTTCGCTCGGCAGCGTTCGCCTCGCGCGTCTCTCTCGCTTCTTTTTCGCTCGCTCGCTCGCGTCGACGACGACATTTGCATGATAACAGCCTGTCCCTGTCATACTTGTCACAGCGGAGGAGCCGAGCTCGTGACGCTGATCCGCCGGTGCAATTTTAGGGGAAGGAGGATGAGCGCAGCGTATATATCTCCTTTGCTCGCCTCGCTGCGCTACTCTCCTTCGTATTTCGATCTTCTTCGTTTCTAGAGAACCGATGCTTGGAGTAGTGCGCGGGACCGCTTGAAAGACTGACGCGACGTTCCTTAATCTTTCTTTGACTTGCCCGTAACGCGCGGTATTTTTTATGAAGGGTCTTTGATATGTACACATATGTGCATGGGCGAAGGAATGCTGGTTGAAGTGGGCTTTCTAAAAATACATCGGTTTTTCCGTCGGTGTAATTGTAATTGCGTGTCGCTCTGATTTCAAACGTGTAATTTTATTTATTATTACAAACGTAATTGCGGATAAGTGAATATGGAGGTGTATTTATGCAGATTCCGGTTACGTTTCTCACTTTAAATGGCTTGCAGATCTCTTATTAAACGTAATGTTGTGCAATCATTGAGAATTATTAAAAGCGTTTCCTCGCACCTATAAATACAACTGAAATCCACACGAATGTGTGGTGTGAATATTCTACGTTTACAAATACTTACTCCCTAGTTGAAGAAATTGCCAAACCATTATTTTAAAATGATATATTACGCTATTGTTACTTGGTGTGTTTTCTTTTTATTTGGCGTATTTCAATGCTAACTGCGTTCAGCACTCATTTTTAAAACTTAATAAGCATAAATTAACGGATACCCCGTGGAAGTTCCTGACTATACTTAAGAGCGTATAATTCAAAAGCACTTAATTAAAAAAGTTCATTAAACGAGTAATTAGGATATTATTTAACATTGTGTTATATATATATATATTGCGATCCCTAACCCACCATCTCCCCTTTTTCATCCTGCCTTGCCGGCACAACTCCGCGAAGATGAGTTACCGTATATATACATATAGGCGCGCAGGCGCGCACGAGGCACTTATTTGTAATAGCGCATCTTCATAATTTTTTCTCTCCCTGCTTGTTCTTGCAGAGCTGAAGCCGGTGAAACTGCCGGAGGACACGACACTCTCCGGATTCACGCCACTCATATCGAAACCGGAGGATCCGTTCTACGCCGACAAGAAGGAAGACATGGTGAGTCGTCTTTTGCTCTCGTTGTTTCTGCTACTACTTCGCTTCTTTTCAGCGACTGCGGCCGGGCCGCGCGCGCACGCATTTCTTTGCGCCGGATAATGAGGGACTTTAATAACTGACCAAAGGCGGCATAAACACACAGCTCCTTGGGCTTTTAAGTGTAATTATGCATTAGGTGCCGCGCGTGGTAATATTATATATCGAGGGATTAGTAATAATAAAGTAAATAGAACTGCCTCGTAATTACGTATATATCGAGCAAATTACTTTCTGTAATGAAAGCTTAAGGCTTTTTTTATTTTTCAACCTGCCGCTCTTCGTTTCCTCGAAAATCATTTATTTACGACTGGCGTAAGAACTTTTAATGTCCAAATAAATACATTATAATGTTCAACGTCATCTTTATGCAAGTTATTAGCAAATTTTAACTGTTAAATATAAATGTCAGTATACATACTTACATGCCCAGGCTGAAATCAAAGAATTTAATTGAAAAGAGCCGGTATAAAACATTTGGTATCATGTACTGAATATATTACAAAATGAATTAAATCATTTGAGTGTTGATGAATTTTAATATCATAGATAAAGCAATAAGTCTGAAAAGAGTTTATTTAAGAACATCAGTAAAAAAGCTATATGTGATAACGTACACAGATGTAAGCGACCAAAAAAGCGAAACAAGAGTCGAAAGTCAATCCTTAAACCGTCTTTCTTTCTGCTTTCATGTTGCGCCCGTCCTTAGGAAGTGGTGCAGGTCTGCCTGAGGATAAACAAGATCCTCTTCTTCGGTCAAGTGTTCCTCTGCGGCCTGGAGACGCCCGTGCTGAAGCTGCAGAAGAGCGAGACGGGCATCAGCGAGTACGTCTCCGTCGTCGAGGCCTCGAGTGCGAGCACGCCCGGCTCACCGCCCGAACAGGTACGTGCATAACCGCACACGTGTTTGTATGCGCGAGTGTGTGTGTGAGAGTAAAGAGATACCATGTAGTGCGCGCGGGACGGGCCACCGCTTAATCATCCGCCTCTTCGCGCGAGCGCGAGCCGATGATTACACCGGACGCCTCGTAAATTCTCCCATTGTGCATTGTACGCTGTACCTGTCGCCGACGGTCGAGTTCGAGTGAGCGAGGGAGAGCGAGCGAGAGCGAGAGAGAGTGAATAAGAGAGAACCTTGTCGTTAATTTTGAGTGAGGGTGGGAAGAGGGGGGAGGCGAGCAGTCACCCCGGGCTGAATTTCGGTTGTACTAGGTGCAACGAGACTCTTCTCTCTCTCTCTCTCTCTCTCTCTCTCTCTCTCTCTCTCTCTCTTGCTCTCTCTTGCTCTCTCTTTCTCGATTTGCACCGCGATTTATGAGCTTCGCTCGTGAAGCCGTGGTTTGTTCTGTGAACCTAAATATATAGTTACGGATTATGACTTATTTCCAAACGTGCATTAGGTAATAAAGAACGTATTGAAAACTCCTAGCAAGTGCGAAGTAATGCTACTTTGTTAATATTGTAGTGACGGGAGATTTGTTAAAAATATTGGGAATAGCTAAGCCTATATTGATAATAATAAATAAATTTGGGCGCAGAGCGACTCGGAGCTGATGGTCGAGAGCTACAGCGAGGACGAGGATGAATTATCGTTAACCTCGCCCAGATTGTCCATCGGCGATACTGGATACGACAGCGTAGCGTCCTCGACGACAGCTCCCGCCGGCGAAATCAGATCGCTCATCGAGCGAAAGGAGGAGCTGGAAAAACGACACAGACGGCAGGATCGACACCGACAACGAGTCCAGGTAAGCCGCCTCTGTAATACCCCGTCCAACTTGTTACACCTTATTTTACATATTATTCAATGAATATCAATGCGATACGCGCGTCTACTTAGTTTCCCCCTTTGGAATTTATTTACGGAAAAACGTTTAAGATGTTGTTGCTTTATATTTCTAACGGAATTCCATTCTTCAATTAAGAGCGAAGAATACAAATTAATTGATATATTTCATTGATACTACTATTTACTATTTTTTTTTTTTAATATAACATAAAAGTGGAAACGTTTTTTTCAGTTTCTCTTTAATTATAAAGTAAGAAAAAGCAAAATAGCCACTAAAATTAAATACTAAATTCTCAGAAACATTAATAAGCGCCCCAAAAACTTTAACGATTAAAGTTACCCCATATTAAGTGTACGTTCATTTTGAAATACGCTCAAACTAAATTCCCACATCATCGCGAGATGTGCTTTAATTTCGTCCACGTACACACACATACACACGCTGAATTCCCCTGCAGTGCGCGCATCCAGTGAGTGCGCCTCCCCGGGCGATAAATAAAGAGAGCGGCCGGCGGCAGCGGCGGCGAATAAAAAGCCAGATAACGGACAGCCGGGCTCAGCCAAATGGACGGCTCGAATGAAGTTACGCGGCCACCCTCGGCTATACGGGGGGGATATTACGTGGCAGATATCGCGGGGTCCCGACGTCGCGGTCTTCTCCTCCTCTTCCCGCTTTTGTGCGCCGCCGCCGCCACCGCCTCTCTGCTCGCGAGAATTTGGACTCGCCGAGGCTTTTTTTGCTACGATGCCAGCGAGAGAGAAGGCGAGCTTTTTGTCGGAAAAGAGCGAGACGGCGACGCGCGCTTGGCTTGAATATATCTGATTGCGACGGGAAGTGGATGGATCGTGATGCACTATTTCCTTTGCTATAGCCCGCGGGAGGCTTTCGGGGTATACTCGATGAAAATGAGCGAAAAAAGATCTGGAAGGAAGAACGTGGCGGGCGCTTTTACTTTGATTGATTTTCGCGCCAATGACAGAAATGTTTCTAAGAGTTTTGGTAAAATAAAATGCAGTGAATCATGTATGGGCAATGAGCAGTAAAGAATCTTGGTAGTACGTTTTCAATGCTGTACTATAAAAGTGGTATAAACGAGCTTTGTGTTGTAACTATTAGCACGTAAAGGAGAAGCGTGCATTTGGACTGTTGATTTGGTTTTGGAAAAAAAGATTGAATTTGCATTTATCACCGTGTGCCGCTGTACTTCGAACTGTAAAGTTTTTATTGCCGGAAAAGGTGACAGTTATGTAAATGATTTTCAAAGCTAAAACAGTTAGATTTTAGGGACAGAATATTAGTGTACAAATAGCAAACGTTGAATATTTCATAATTTTTTTTCATCAATACTCCAACGTTAAAGTACTTTCCACGTCTTTTTTGTAATACTAATGTTCTCGCGTGCTTGAAGGAATAAAAATGCCATTTTGTTTGTTCCTTATTAGATCTGACAAACAAAAAATAGCTAACCCAAGCATAACAAGTAAAAATAAAAGAAGAAGCAACACGCGCGAGGCTCGGGTGCGATATTTCCGGCTGTCGCATCGGAATTTCAAATGAAATACACAGACGCACTCGTGCATCTCCTCGTCGTCGGGCGCCAGTGCCCATTTTGCAGAGAGCGAGAGAGAGAGAGAGAGAGAGAAGATATCTCCGGCGCGCGCAGGTGAGCCGCGCGTTTCAAAGGAAGGATAAGCCGCCGCCCGCGATGCCGATCTAAACTTAGCTCGCGCGACCGCAGAGCGCGTTCTATAAATAGAGATGTCACGCGTATGTGCGCGCGCGCTTGGACGATTCGCCGATGCGACGTTCGCCGCTCTCCTTTCCGTTCGCCTGTTTTGATCCGTTCGATTTCTGCGGCTGCTACATGTCTTTCTGTTGCGGTTTCTTATTTACGCGCGGCTCTCGATTAATCAGTCGAATTTGGGGGCAGCATTTCAAGATACCGGTTATAGAACATGACAGCTGAAATTCGATATATCGCCGAGAACGTAAACAATCCGTTCTATTGTTCGTATCCGTGGGGAATTTATAACGAGAGTAAACGTTTTAATTACGTTATATGGTTAATACTGTTATATGGAATAGTGAATTATGAGTGATGTTATATCCCAAGCTTTTTTATACCATTTCGATTAGGAAGTCATAAATACAAATTTCATTTCGGCCGTAAGACGATACTCTTTCACGGCGATTTTTTTACTACCAACATTTAACCTCTCGGCAAAAATAAAAGCGGCGCGTTCAAAATTAGCAGCCATGCAGCCACCGCGGTATACTTTGTGCGCTGCTCTTTAAAAGACTACCGCAACATTAGCTTAACTCACTTGGCCATAAACGAAAATTATTAAGCCCCCTATCGCGGATTAATTCGGATTGATTTAATTTAATTGAAAAATTCCTCGCCTCCGCCTGAGTGGCGAGTATCCTGGCGTATCCCTCTATCTCTCTTTCTCTCTCGACCCTCTGCACGCACCGAAATCGAAATTGACAAAGATGAGAGCACACGCGCGCGCGCGTCCGTGTGCGAACGGACGATGATCGGCGGAAAGCACAACAGCCGCACACACAACGTTCGGCCTCCCCCCGAACTAAATCAAGAGATTACACAGCGGTGTCCCGCGGGCTCGCTCGTCCCCTTTATCTCCTCTCTCTCTCGCTCTCTATCGGTTCCGCCGCCCTTTCTCTATCTTCATCTCTCTCTCTCTCTCTCTCTCGCTCGCTCGCTCTTCGTCCCTCTATATTACACGTTTGCAGTCTACTCCTCGTCGTCGCTTATTTCGCCTCTTTGTATCGACGAAAACGAGGGGGGAGGAGAGAAGAAGTCGTACGGCGCGACGACCTGTACGCCGTAATTATTTATTGTTACCGCCGACTTTGAGAGAGGGAGAGAGATACACCCACCCACCGCCTCTTGTATACCGCGCCGAGATTTACGAGCAATCAAGTATGCGTTTAAGGGAGAGAGAAATTGATTTATCGAAATACCG
>JAPYZP010007782.1:0-12000 GCA_030522985.1 Torymus sinensis
ATATTTACTATAGTTTGGGAATATTCGCGAATCTGCCGAATATGACAAAGCAATCTTGAGGAAATATTGCTCCAACAATCAGTGCTATAGGGGTTTGAAATCCCAGGATAGCATGTCGTCCTGGTAAACCTCATACCAGTCGCCAGCCTCTCTCACCAAGATACTTGCGAGGCACGGTAGCAGTTGTTCATCTGGTATGTCGGTGGCTCGCTTGCAGGCTTTCAACCTTGATATGAACTGTCCGGGCGATTCTTTATCTTCGCCCGAGTAACGCAAGCCCCAACCCTTCAACGTTTTGATAACGTGGAGGCTGTTGTCTTCATGCGCTATGGATCTCTCTCGACGGCTTGATCGTCTCGATCTCTGTTGATTTCGGTGGACTTCCTGCTCTCGGCTCCATCGCCTTCGATTGGTCGTGCTCCTTTCTCTCGATTCTTCGTCGCTACTACCAGGGCTCGAGTCTCGAAAATCTCCTTGCAAGCGGCTTGACGACAATGGGGTGGAGAATAATCTCCAGAGCTCGAGCTCGTACTCTGTTCTCTTGGCACGATTTTCTTTCTTCTTCGAGGGGTGACGTGAAGGTTAGGCTGAGTGTTCACTCGAATGAAGCCTTTGTCACTCGGTATATATTCATCGTCAAGCCAGTTACGATTATCCATTTTTCGTGTTGATTGCCAGCATCTTTCGAGGGCTCTATCGCTCTGTTCGTACTCTCCGTTTATTAGATTGCGACTCTCGATGTCCCTTGTTGCTGTTGATCGCATCGATCTATGCCCTGCCTCTTTCGGCCGTGCACCACGTAACTGCTCGACCCCTTGGTCGTCTTCTTTTCCTCTCGTTATGTTTGTCGAAGTCGTGACGAGGTTCGTTGTGTCTCGTCGCGTCTTCAATGAGGCGAATGCACTTCGGAGATCTGGTTGTGGGGGCAGCAGGTGCTGTCTCGACCCGGTTTCACCATCTGCATTAATCGTTATACGTGGCGTCCTCGTCGTGTTGTCCGTTGGGCTCGCCTCCTGCTGCTGGATCTGTTTCCTACTACTCGCTAATGCTAGGTTGTTCAGCGTCGGTTGTTGGGCTGGCTGAGTTGTAACGATTGGTGCTGTTAACGCTGAGCTCGGCGGAAGGCCCCTATTGCTCGGCCACGCTGTTGCTCTCTCTTGCTCTGAATCCATGTCGCTGCTTGCAATTAGCCATTGCTCTTCTTCTGGCATTGGTGCTCCCTGGACTTCGTCCCTTTCAGGGTACCAAGGTACATCTGGCACTTCCAGTACTCTTAGTACGCACCTGAACAACCTCTCGACTTTTGTTCGGTGGTTGCCGTTAACGTTCAGCTGCAGCTCGGACATTTGTCGATCGATCTGTTCGGTCGTCTGCCTCATCAGGTTTCGAAACCGCACTCTAAATTTTCTTTCTCCGCTAATTTCCCTCATCCTCTTTCGATAGGCTTCTATCGCTTCGGCAGACATGATTATCTTGTTTCGATGAAGTCGAATTTGAGGGTAGTACCAAGGCTCGAATGCCCTTGATAGTTCTATCGACGTTCTCTGTGCGACGGGAGAAAATTCAGTTTCGATCGTCTTCCTTGTAAATACTTTTGGTGCAGGAATGATTTTTCGGTCTCGATCTTCTCTCTTGAAAAATAATTCACTAGAATTTTTGGTCTCGATCTTCTCTCTTGAAAATAATTCAATAGAATTATTGGTCTCGAATTTTT
Organism: Torymus sinensis; assembly: GCA_030522985.1. Lineage (NCBI taxonomy): Eukaryota > Metazoa > Arthropoda > Insecta > Hymenoptera > Torymidae > Torymus > Torymus sinensis. Next base: position 1,715 of record JAPYZP010007782.1, read on the forward strand.
CTTTCTTGAAAATAATTCAATAGAATTATTGGTCTCGAATTTTTCTTTCTTGAGAATAATTCAATAGAATTATTGGTCTCGAATTTTTCTTTTTCTGAGAATAATTCAATAGAATTATTGGTCTCGAATTTGTCACTGTTAATAATACTTCGGTAGAATTATTAGTCTCGACTTCCTCACTGTTACCCCCCCGTTGCTGCTATTAAGTTTTGTGTATGGGCGCCATTTTGTAGCGTTGCAATTAGGGCATGTAGCCGGTTGGCCCCACGTTGGGCGCCATTTTGTAGCGTTGCAATTAGGGCATGTAGCCGGTTTTCTTTTGTCCGACCCTAATTGCTATCTACTTGTTCCAACTTACCTCCCCTCGGCTAGAGTTATCTCCTATCTCTAGGGGGTTCGATATAGCAGCAACCACCAGACGAGAATAATCCTCCTCGACACAACAACCCAACGATGATGTTCCCCGCTCAGCAACAGGTCAATTCTAATTATAAAGGAGAATAATCAGACAACACAATTAACTACGCACAACGACATAACTCGTAAAGAATAAGGCACAGATACGGGTAAACAAGACTATTTATTCAATATTAAAGCAGTTAATATCGCGGCTCCCCGTCCTTGGCCGTCTCGGTATCGCCCTCCTTGTGGATCGTAACCTATAAAGATAACAAAAAAGGGGGTTCGAATGGACTCTCTGCAACACTGGATGATGGCTCGAGTGGTCACGAATCCCCCAACGATAATCTCCTCCAGGTTCCCTATAATGCTTAATACTCGCGTCCCTTGTCCCTCACTAACACGAATACTAACCTCTACACTTTTATCTTCGACCACGAGGACTCGATTCAACTAACTGATCAGGCGATCCTGATTGATTGCTAGCTGGAACAAGGGAGAGAGTCGGCGTCCTTTGCCGCGGCTCATAACCTAGCATCGGCCCCGCTGGGCCGTTGCTATTGGTTAATCGCCTCCCTCTCTCTTGGTACCGATACTGACGGTCATTAGCGCGCGCGGACCGTTCCCATCGCGTCACTTGCTTGCCTGCTAATCTTACCCCGTCCCTACTGCCCCACTATTCCTCTCTCTGTCTTGACTGTAGGCGCGCAGTGCTATCTATCGCGGATAGCTCGCTCTCTCTCCCTCTCTCTCTTACTCGTACGGCAGCGCGCGAGTAACCAACACAAATGTACCACTTTGAAGCGCCAGACGGGGTTTTACCCCATGGCGTCAATAAACGTATTAATCAATCAATCAATCTCTCTCTCTCTCTCTCTCTCTCTCTCTCTCTCTCTCTCTCTCTCTCTCTCTCTCTCTCTCTCTCCTCTCTCTCTCTTACATATAACAGTCTTTATTTTGAAAAAATACAATAAAAAAAAACCGCTGCCAATAAATTGGCACTTTGCTTCCTCCAAATGAATTTATCGCACCTACATGTATAGTACATAGTTCAAATGTAAAATATGTTTATTCATTATAGATTTTTTTCAACAATTTATAAATTTATTATTTTTTACATTATTACACATTATTTTTTATTTTTTAAATCATTTATTATCTACAATTAATAATGTGACAATACAAAATTACTTATGTTAAGATATAAATAATACTTGATAATGTATGTGTGTAATGAATTTTTCCGCGGCATAACTCGAAAATGGACAGAGGCATCAATTTATTTTTGACAAATATCTGAAGTTTATTTTGAAGTTGTGCAAGTTTGATTATATAGTTGATCAGATAATTTTAAGCATTTAAAAAATAAAATAAGATGTAAATAACAAAAAAAGCCTACCTACTTGTATTCTTTGATATTCTTTATAATTAATAGATAATATTTTTTAATAAAATTTATTTTTCCATTTATAAAATCATTTATTAATTCCACTTATATCTACATTTTTATACATACAATAAAATCTATATATGAAAGTATATTTGTTTGAATGATGAATTTAAATTACATAAAATTTTTAAAATATTTATTCTTGAATATTAATTATAAATATTTTCTAAATATTTTCATTTTTTGACCTTTAAAAAATTTTAATAATATGTATCTATATAAAGACTTCTCATCTTTTTGCAGATATCATTAATACAGGTCCTCTATTCCGTTCTGCTCTTCATTCATATCGACGCCCCGTACGAAGAAAAGCTCAACTCAGACCGTTACGAACACTAGCCCAACTCAGGTGCGCGGACGAAAAAAAGCACGACTCGCGGCGCCCCGACAAAAAGTAACACAGCTCAAAATCTCGGACGAAAACTAGCACAACTCGCGACGCGTGGACGAAAAAAAGCACAACATGCGACGCGCGGACGAAAAAAAGCACAACTCGCGGCGCCCGGGCGAAGAAAAGCACCACTCAATGGGTCTTTTATTAGATTTATTTAAATGCCATAATGAATAAAATAAAATTATTTGAGCATGGATTCTCTTTGGGAAAGCAACCTGCTAATGCAATTTGCAGCAGTTTTTATTTTTCCTATTCGTAAGGTAGACTATTTATAAGAGTCGTGCTTTTCTTCGTCCGGGCGCCGCGAGTTGTGCTTTTCTTCGTCCACGCGCCTCCAGTTGTGCTTTTCTTCGTCTGAGATTTTGAACTGTGCTACTTTTCCTCCGAGAGTTTGAGCTGTGCTAGTCTTCGTCCACCTCCGGGAGCAGTGCTTTTCTTCGTACCAGGCGTCGATATATGTTAGTTGCAGTAGTTTTACTTATTTTCGAATCGTCTACTGTAAACCATGTATTATTTTGTTTAATTATGGTTGTGTAATGTCCTGAATCAATATTAGGGCTATGATGAAATATTATGTTACTGACTTTGTAAATTTTGTTGTCTATGTATATATTTGATTTAGAAATATCTTCTATTTTACATTGTGTTCGTTTTGTTATTTTTCTTGATTTATCTATACAAAATAACAATAATTGTAAAATAACAATTCTATGTCTTGCAATAAATACTTTTGTTTTGTTTTGTAATTTGATTTGACAATCATCACAATTTATGTCTAAATTTTTGTAATTATTTATATTATCATTGATAATTTCCTGTAACTTAAATATTTTTTGTATTGGAGGTATCGTTAATGTAATAATGATATTATTGTTAGTTTCTTCTTGTATTTTTTTACAATTTGGGCAGAATATTTCAGTTGTATGTTCATATTCTATAACACTTTTTAATAATTTCGATTTCTTGCAAATATCCATGATAAATTCAGCTACATCTTGTTGTAATGGTAATGCATAGTCCTTGCTTATAATTTTCCTAAATTTCAATACATCAAATCTGTTTGATTCGTATAAAGCAAATATTTCTTTTAGACAGTCATTTTCTTTAAAATTAATCATGTGTTTTCAAAACACATAACAAAAAACCCTATAAAATTTTTTTTTATGAAATATTGGTATTTTAATTCTATTTTTAATGCTACTCACTACCTCCATGTACATAAAACTATTCTCAATAAATTACGATTTGAAAAAAAGTTAATAAAAATATTTTAACCTCAAACATATCTGAAATTTATAGACCAATTATTTTTCACGAAGAAACCGACCGAACACTATCCATAATCCACCTCTACGAGGAATTATGAAGCGGTTAAGTCAATTATTACTTCCGCAATGGTTGGACATGAAAACTCATTTTTTTCATTTTTCAATGTTTACGTTTTTATTAATAAAAAGAGAACCGCGATAGCTAGAAAAATAATTTTTTTTGTGAAATATAGGTATTTAAATTCTCTTTCGAATGACACCCATCCCATTCAGATACATAAACACGTTCTCGAGATATTACGATTTGAAAAAAAGTTTAAAAAATTTTTAACCTCAAATATCTCATAAATTTATGAACCGATCGTGTAGCCCAACGAACTCAGCCGAGATCTATTCAAAATCTACTTCTAGGAGAAATTTCAAAGCGATTAAGTAAATTTTACTCCCGTAATCGTGCGACATACAAAAGTCATTTTTTTCAGTTTTTAATTTTTTTCTCAAATAATAAACGACAGAATGTTTTAAATTTTTTACAGATTATAACAATTTATATTCTGCATTATCATGATTTTTTTTCTAAAAAATTGACCGTTTAGTTTAGGAGTAGCTTTTTAAAAAAAAACCTGTTTTAGGTTATAACAAAAGAACCATGATAGCTACAGAAAATATATTTTTTTCTAAATATAGGTTTTTTTATGCTCGTTCGAGTGCTACTCACTCGACTCAAAAATTCAAGTCCGATCATAAAAAAAAATCAAAAATAAATTTTTCGAAAATAGAAAATTCGAAATAAAACAAAAACGAATCGGTGAATCATAAAAAATTATTTTCTTCCCGAATTTGCAATAAAAAAACAAATAAAATGAGCCCCACTCGGTTAAAATCGACCGTGTAGAACCGGAGATAAAGCGGTATACGTACACTCACACACACACACACACACACACACACATACACACACACACATCCATACAGACATTTTTCAAAAATCATGTATTTTGATTCCTGACATCTCGGGAAACCATTATAACATGTTTTTACAAAAACTCAAAAAATTACTATCACAAAGCTTCCTCTAGGAGGAAGCAATATTTATTGTGTGTGTGTGTGTGTGTGTGTGTGTGCGTGTGTACGTATACCGCTTTATCTCCGGATCTACACGGTCGATTTTAACCGGGTGGGGCTCATTTTATTTGTTTTTTTATTGCGAATTCGGGAAGAAAATAATTTTTTATGATTCGCCGATTCGTTTTTGTTTTATTTCGTATTTTCGATTTTCGAAAAATTTATTTTTGAGTTTTTTTTATGATTGGACTCGAATTTTCGAGTCGGGTAGGTAGCATTCGAGCGAGCATAAAAAAACCTATATTTAAAAAAAAATATATTTTCTGTAGCTATCACGGTTTTTTTGTTATAACCTAAAACATGATTTTTTTTAAAAAGCCAATAACTCCTAAACTAAACGGTCAATTTTTTGGAGAAAAATCATGATAATGCAGAATATAAATTGCTATCATCTATGAAAATTTTAATCTATTCTGTTGGTTATTTTTTGAGAAAAAAATTGAAAAATGAAAAAAACGAGTTTTGTATGTCGATCGATTACGGGAGTAAAATTTACTTAATCGCTTCAAAATTTCTTCTAGATGTAGATTTTGGATAGTTCTCGGTCGAGTTCGTTGGGCAAAAGGATTGATCCATAAATTTCGGAAATATTGGAGGTTAAAGTTTTTTTAACCTTTTTTTCAAATCGTAATTTCTCGAGAACGGTCCTATGTATCTGAATCGGGTGGGTGGCATTCGAAAGAGAATTTAATTATCTTCATTTTCTAAAAAAAATTATTTTTCTAGCTATCACGGTTCTTTTGTTATTAATAAAAACGTAAACATTAAAAAATGAAAAAACTTGTAATGCTTAAATATAATAAACTCAATTTTCCATTTTTCAATTTTTACGTTTTCGTTAATATCAAAAGAACTATGATAGCTAGAAACTTAATTTTTTTTTTCAAATATAGATAATTTAATTCTCTTTCGATTACGGTAAACTTCATCTACATATATGTATACATAAAGCGATTCTCAAGAAATTATGATTAAAAAAAAAAAGTGAAAAAAATTTTAACCTCAAATATCTTGGAAATTTATTGGCCAATCAATCTGGGCAACGAACTCATCCAATGTACACATAAAATCTATATCGTCTTAAAGTTTTAAGGCGATTAAATTATTTTTACTCCCGTTATCGTTGGACATCGAAAACGAAATTTTTTTACAAATTATTTTTTTTCTTCGAAACTAATTGCAGTTAGGACTTGAAAATTTACCAAAATATAAGTTTTAATATAACATATTCGTCAAAAAATTTTCAAACTTTTTCTATTTTTGAAATATAACATATTTTTAAAAAATCACGTTTTCATTAATAACTCGGCAAAGAATGATGCTATCGCAAACATTTTTTTTTGAGATTTTAGAGAATTTCATGCCGCATCCGAAGATCGTCGGCTGGATGCAAGATCGCCCTATCTCAGCGCCCGGTTGAAGAAAGCCCTATCTCGGCGTCCGGTTCAAGAACGCCCTATCTCGGCGCCCGGTTTAAGAACGACGTATCTCGGCTCTTTTACGGTCAGTACACGGCCAGTTTAAGGCGAAAATCGCCGAGATACGTCGTTCTTGAACCGGGCGCCGAGATAGGGCGTTCTTCAACCGGACGCCGAGATAGGGCGTTCTTCAACCGGGCGCTGAGGTAGGGCGATCTTGCATCCAGCCGACGAGATATCATAGTATATTATAAATATTTATGGTAAGGTATGTCGTATCGTGAGACACCGTAGACGTGGTGGGTTGGACGCGTACCCGGAAGGAAGACGGCGTTGAAATAAAAACACTTATTTACTCATGAATATATATAGTTTATTTCTCGGAACTGAGAGATTTTCTCAGTTCGAGCACTGAACACAGACTGACTGGCCCACCTTGTGAAGCAGGCGAGCTAGGTTACAAAGGTTGTGGTTGAAAGAGAGGGGATAGGTATAGGTACTGCCGAGGTATAGGGTGTTTGGTCGAGGGAAAGCGGCGTTGATGTGGAGTCCGGGCGTTCCCGACATTTAAGGTAGAGAGAGTGGCATAAGTGACGGTAGTGGCGGAGAAGGTCGTCTGTAGGTATTAAGATAGGTGTTCGGAGTGGTTGTAAAAGAATAGTTTGTTTAGGTCGGTGATCCAGAGGTTGGTGATGGATATATATGGGGTGAGAGAAGTACCAGGAATAGGTATATTCTTACACCTCCCATGCTAAAAAAGTTTTCGATTACGGGACGAATCGGAAACTGCTGACTGAGTTCTAGCGTTATATTGTACAATAGGTTGCTGTGTAGTAATGTTCGGTGATTGTATGCTTACAGTTCCTTCTTGCGCATATACAGGATTATTACAATGTATGAAGGTTGGACAGCATTGGTATTAATTACTATAGGTTTCAGTGTGATATTTTCAAATATATAATATTGTGTCCATCCTGAAATAAGTATTGGTATAATTCTATAAACTTGTAAAGAGGTCCGGTAGATATCGATGGATTGATCTGGTGTACAAGCTTCTTACGTGATATAATTATGGATATCCTACTTATCTGCACATGTAAAATACAATTTTGTTCGTTTAGGGAAAAATGGTAATTCTTTGAGAGATAATTCATTACGTATGGCATCGAGGCTGTGTATGAGTCTCGGCACAATACTAGTCTAGGTGAGACAATTTCAAGTTTGTCATCATAAATTGAACTATAAACAAGTTTTACTTTTTCTAAAAGATCATGAAACAGTTATTATTAAAAATACTTAACGTTATTAAAGAATTACCATTTTTTTACAATATCTCTTAATTTAGGCATTTTTTTTAATTCTGAATAGCTGGCACATTTATTCAAGCTATCGTAAGAAACTTCTTATAATAATAATTTGGTTGCTGATTAATTGTGCTACATTCTCGGTGGTATTATACACCTCGTCGATTTGCTTATTGATTGTGTTGTGTGACATAGTGCCGAATAAAAATTTACTTATAGAATCTACTACATTAATTAATCCATGCTTAAATCTACGTTTATCCAACGAGATTATTAAACTAATGTTTTAATTCTGCGATGTCTAATGGCAAATGTACGCAGCGAGTTCTTATGATTACAGTATTCTATATGGAGTGCTTATTTTCATTCATAAAAAGTGATGGATTAAATCTGCCATCACAATAGGACTGCTTTAATTATTGATTTATGATGTTGACCAATTTGATTGATTTGTCGAAAAAAGGCGCTAAAGACGAATGCGTTTGAATTTTTGTTTTAAATTAAACTTTGATTTTAAATAAAGTAACTAAATTAAAGTCGTATAAAAACTTATATTAGTTTTTTTTTATAAAAATTATAATAATGCCATATATTTAAAGTTGATTAAAATTACGTTATTTGAAATGACTATATTCCAAACCTCAATAATTCTTTAAAATAAAGTGACCACAAGCTATACTAACTATAGTGTGTACATTGACTTTAATGTTTCTATTCTGATTATTTAATATTACTAGTAATATCTATGCGCGTTCCGCGCGCTTTATATTTTGTTTATAGAAATGAAATCAAGAATCAACAATCAACAAACATTTTAGACTTCATTATCGTACCTTTTATCAACATTACCTTCCAGAAGGCATATATTATTTATACTAAATAACACATTTGAACTTTAAATTTTTAGGTTATAGGAAACAAATCTGAACAGTATTTATTTTGCAGTTAAATTATTAGATACAAAATTTTAATCAATATACAATAATACTATAATCTTAAATATTTCAATTCTAATTATTCGGGGGATGCAAGTTTCGTAAATTCAGAAAAATTACGTACACGAGCGATTATAATGAATGCGATTATTTCAATAGTTTTTAAACCACAAATTAAAGTTTGTTAGGAGTGATTTAAGGGCGTGCGTTTTCTTCCAACTTACTTTTGAAAGTAAGCATTGAGTTCATGATTTCTCTATTTCAACGCAAAGTCGCGGTTAGAAATGCTCTAGAACGTGAAGTTCGAGCTCGTGAAATTTCCGATTTCGCGAATCAACGCTGGCCAAAGTTAAGGTAGCTTTTGAGGGTGAGCTTTCGTGCAAGCATTTTTTTATATAAACGTGCTGGACTGTAATTAAAATGACTTCCAAAAGCCAATTTTGGTCCTGATTTCTTTTTATAACTGCTATATTTAATTAAAGTCTCTCTCGAAGGGGAACTTTACAAGCATGCTTTTTTTTTATTTACACAAAACCGCTACTCAAAAATTAGATTCACTCTCCAAGGTTAGATTTACGCGCGTGATTTTGCTTTTTGAACATGGAAGGCCGTTTAAGATATTAAGATTCTTTTTATGGTGAACTGTGCACGGCTTCCACATTTTTTTACTTGGGGTTAAGAATTATTTAAATAATTATTTTGCCACGTATATACGTCTGACGCGCTCCCGTACGCGTGGAACTCCCATCCCCCGCCTGCTTGGGGTTAAGAATTATTTGAATGATTATTTTGCCACGTAAACACGTCTGACGCGCTCCCGTATACGCGTGGCACTCGCACCCCGCGTCTGCTTGGGGTTAAGAAATATTAAAATAATTATTTTGCCTTTTAATATACTCCTATACGCCTGGAACTCCCATCCCCCGCCTGCTGGGGATTAAGAATTATTTAAATGATTATTTTTCCGTGTATACACGTCTGACGCGCTCCCGTATACGCGTGGAAGTCCCATCCCTCTCCGGCTTGGGGTTAAGAATTATTTAAATAATTATTTTGCCTTTTAATATACTCATATACGCCTGGAACTCCCATCCCCCGCCTGCTTGGGATTAAGAATTATTTAAATGATTATTTTTCCGTGTATACACGTCTAACGCGCACCCGTATACGCGTGGAACTCGCATCCCCCGATTACTTGGGGTGAAGAAGAAGTAATGAATCAAATATTATTATGATTAAGTTAATAATTTCTAATAACTATTTTTTCAAAAACTAATACAAATTACAAAATTAATGGGATTAAGAATTAATAGTTCATTCAATATTTCTATTCTTTTATGTATCCTCCCATGTCCTCCCGTTTCTCGAATGTCCTCTTCTGTCCTCTCATGACCTCCCAAGTCCTCCCATGTCCTCTGTAGTACTCTTAGTTCTTTTTAATTTTATGAGAGGACACGTGAGGATTGGGAGTATTTATAGAGGACTCAGAGGATTTTGGGAGTATTTTTTAGATGACTAGAAGTGAGTAGCCTCTCGGTAATATACTATTAACCATTATTAAAAATTTTCCCACGCCTTCTTCGATCATCATCCATCTTGATTAAGTTTCTTGGAACAAAGAACTTTTTTTCAAATAAGAAATTTTTTAATTAAGAAGAAAAGTCATGTTCAGTACTTCAGGAGAGATGTTCGATAAAAAATCCTCACTGTCTACCACATGTCATAAGAAGTAAAGGTATTCAGGGATGAGATCCTCGCAGTTATACACAGAGAAAATAACAAAAATTTTGATTAATAACATGTAAATTGTATTAACCTGTAAATATAAAATAAGAAATATAATGAATTTAAAATTTTATCAATGTTAATATTTTTCAAAAGATTGTTGTAAATAATATCTTTATAAAGAAACTTTTACAAAAGTTTGAACTAAGGCAAGTGTTACCTCCCTCCCACACTGACTCTCTCTCTATCCCGCTTCTCCCCCTTACCC
>JAPYZP010007791.1:0-11993 GCA_030522985.1 Torymus sinensis
TATGGTAAGACTGACAAGCGCGGCGGTCAACTCCAACTCCGACTTTATGAAAACTGTTTTGCGCGCTGAATAGAACAAGCGGCTGGTTGTATGTGTGTGTGTGTTGCGCGTGGAAAGTTCAAAAACAAAGAGTCCTTTCACATTTTTCAAAAGTTAAAAGGAACAAAGTCGAGCCGGCTACAATGAAGAAGTTTCTCGGTGTATTAGCAGCAAGTAGTTCGGTTCGAGAATAGTCGGACGAGCGCAACGTTCAGTTTTGTACATAAGGTCATTGTTTATGATGATGCTTTGTATCTAAATGAAAATAAAATTAGTTTATTTTTCAAAATTTAATTTCCCTGCTAGAAGTTTAGATATTGTAAAAAGTCAGCAAATTAAGTTATATATAGGAAGAATAGTAATTATATACATCGAAAGTAAAAGATTTAAAAATATTAAGTAATCAACAGTAATGAAATGCTATAGCAGAGATAAAGATATCTGATAGCTATTTAGTAGCGATTGATTTGCTGCAATTTATAGAAATGTCGCTCAATTATTTTAACTGACATAAATTAGTTAAGACGTTTAATCGCTTATATTGCTGAACTAGTATTGCTTCACATTTTATCATAATATTGTATTTGAAATCGATTTCGAATTTCCGAATATTTCTATTTATATTTATTAAACCGTTTATTATTTTAATGTAAATTGTCAGAAACGTAAACGAATGTAGTCGGATCATCACGAAACCGCGAAACGCCGTTAGACTGTCTTGCCAATGGACCTATTTATTTATTATTGACAATTATCTGAAAACCGTTCCGAAAAAGGGCTATCTTCGACTATCCGTAATGATGCAATCAATGTCATTCCATTTTGTATATTGTAATTGTAATATTTATTAATATTGTATTTTTAGCTTTAGTAAAATCTAAAATTTATTCTTAAGTTCTAATTGATGCGGAACCAAGTTTTTGGAGATAAAGGGGTTAGTATTACTAGCGTATTAAAAATGTGAGAAAAAGATGAAAAAAGAAATTACACTTATATATGAGAAAACTATTTATCTTTTATACCCACTAGCTAATGGTCTAATGAAAATAGTTATTTTCTATAAGTAGTCTAAAAATGTTTGATATTTCTACCACGATTATGCTAAAAACTACGCATATAACTGCAAAAATAATATTATTGATTTTGACGAGAGAACATATTTAACATTTTTATGGATAAAGGGAAACGAGATTCCTACAACAAAATTTTTCCAAAAATAAACTAATTTTTGTGTAAACAGATTGTTCACGTAGATGGTTTCGGAATTTACACTAGGCATAATACTAATTTAATAGTGGGTGAAAAATTTATTTTTTTTCAATGTACAAACCTTGAGAATCCACAAGCTTCTGCATTTTAATAGATTATTAACGAAAAACTATCAACTCTTTCTCGCTCAAAACTCATTTGAAACTTGATGAACTTTTATAATTAACGTAACAAAATTTTAAAATAAATCGTATAACTGCTAATCCTATTCCAAAGTGGGATACACTTTTGAATACTGAAAATTGCAGGATACACGAATCACTTTCGTTTTCATGGCTCACTCAGCAACTCGCTATCGCATTCCCTACCCCCTATCACCACTACCATTTACGTAACGATACCGCACATAAACTTCAACCCCAATCCACTTAAGAACCATCGAAAGACCTCATCTCCTCCTCGTAATTAGACACCACCTTATCCTCAATCCCGACGAGTCTATAAATAATTTCAATCGAGAGCCTCTTACCTCGCAGCCCGTCATCTGCGCAGCCCACGCATCGCCCTCACACTGCACCTCGCTCCCGACGATAATTCCGCACTGCGCCTATAATACGACTCCGACGACGAGTCGATTCGCAAGGTGCTATACGAGCACTGCCGTGCTACTGCTGCTGCTGCTGCTATACGGAGGTGCTCGCGTCTCCTTTGTGGGTAACCGGGGCATACACAGGACGAGCCCGCGCGCGCGCGCGAGCGCGCAACAGGTGTCGAGAGCGAGCTGCTGTATCTACTACTGCGCGCGCGGCTCGATATTTTCCAGGCTCAAGCTAGTGCAGCGATGGGGTATATAGAAAGAGAGCGACGATGTATAGGCCCAGCGCGGAGGCTCGTTGCTTTATCGGTCGTTGGTATAGGGGATTGGAGAAGGTGTAGGTAGATTGGAACTATGAAGAGTTATGAGATGGACCAATGATTCTATGAGGCATGTTGTTCTTGAAGTGACTATTCACTTCATAATCGTCTTTCAATATCTTTTTCATAATAAAAGAAACTTAACAAACTTGTATTTCATTATATTATTGAGAGTTTACAGAAATATAAATAAATATAACTAAACGATAATTTTTCATTCTTAAAACTACTTTTATAAGAACTGAATTAATTATCGTACAAGTAAAAAAAACTATATTTATTACAAAGATGACAGTTATTTTTACACGTATAAAAAGCTACAAAGGAGGTTGTATTGTTTGTATTTTTTACTTTGTTTGTAAGTTTCTGTGATACCTCCAAACGTCACGGTATTTTACCACCGGCGTCTTACGGCAATGTCTCGCAGTACTTGTCAGGTGTCTACTTATATACATGTATGCAATCGAACATCTATTATAAACTTTGGTGAGTTTTATTTCAGCTCTTCCATCAGTGTCAATAATGTACTCTTCGCATTTTACTCGCCGATTTTTACCACGGGCTAAAAAATTAAAAATTTGCTGACCATTAACGATTTTCACGTTGCAAACGTTTCTGTGTCAGACTTTTATTTGAAAACCTGTACTTATTGCATATTATTTAATCAAATTAAATAATTCAAGATTAATAAGTCAAATAGTTTAATTAAAGTATACACGGAGAAAATTTTGTAGTAAAAATTACTATTTTTGGTAGTAAATATAGGAGAGAGACTCATTTTCTCATGAAAATTACCACAATTCATAGTAAGAATTGCTATTTTTTACTGTAAATTGTAGTAATTTTCATAAAAATATGAACCTGTCCTACGGTTACTATAAAAAATAGTAATCTGTACTACAAAATTTTTCTCCGTATACAAACTAGAATAGTATACTACCTACTGGCCACGGTTTCTGCTTAAACTTCAACATATGTTTTTCGGATGTAAAAATATAAAAAAAAGTCTGTACATCCGAGCCCTGACGAGTCTGCATAATGTTAAGAAGAAATGCGCGATGCACTCGAGAAAGCATCCCGACAATAGCTCTGTCGCCAGAGCACCGATCTAGAGTCCTCAGGCTTGTCTGTTCAAATCCAGTCGTCGGATATTTTTTACACGACTTATTTATTTAATTCACTCCAAATGCTCTTACACATAATAAGTGACTAAAAAAGTCCCGTCTTTCGAAGCGTCCGGGTCTACTGTCGCGACGTTCTTTACACTTTCACTCCATTAAAACATATTCCATGATTTGAGCAGAATCCGATACACGAAGATAGTACACTCTCAAAGTAACAAAATCTATTCGTATTTGCATTTAATTTACTACCAAATCAATATTTAAACACGACGAAAGACGTTTTATGGAAATGACGATTAGATATTTAAAATAAATTCTAACAAAAAACAAAAGGCTTCACTCACAGTCAATGACTTCATCCTTGCGTTTCTTCATGTCCTTCCAGTGTATCGTCACACCCTGCTGCTGCTGCTGTTGTTGCTGCTGCTGCTGCTGCTGCTGCTGCTGCTGCAGTTGCACCACCGGACGATCCTTTCGTATCCGCGGACTGTGTAGCGCTGCCGCGGCCTTGGCACGTGCTGTAAGGGAACCTGGGGGTGGGCCGAGGATTCGACTCTTGCCACTGACCAGGGCGCTCTTGCCCACGAGTAGGTGATTCATCGCCTGACTCGGAGATGACGTAGACACCATCGACTGCCTCGCGCAGGCGGCTGTTGGAAAAAACAGAAGGGGTATTATGTTTTTGGCTATGTTGTTAGGTCCTTTATTAATCGTGTCTTCTTTTGTTTCATTATTTGTGAAATAAAGAATGTACTTTACAATAAAGAACCGATAGGCATCCAATGTTTAGTTATTTTAATAAAAAGTAATTTTTTTCTTTTAATGATGAAAAAATTTGTAATATGAATATAGATAAAACCATTTAAAGCTGCAATTTATCTCTGATACTTGCAAACGACCACAAATGTGAAAACCATTATCGATAATGGCGGTTCCATGTTTCGATTGATCAGTAATATTAATCTAAAGGTATCGATCAATGTCATTTCAATTTTAATCGACGTCTAAATAAGAATGCCAATAATATTGTCTTTGTCAATATAAGTAATAGCCGACGGGGCAACTAATTTAAGCAAATAGAGATCGATCGACATGATAAAACCTATAATACGTGGGTTAACTTTTAAATTAAATGAAACTTTCGACACTAACTTTCTGCGTAATATTATCATAATAATTTTACCTGAGAGAATGATGTGGGCTTGCCGATGACGTTCCCGCAATTTCGCATATTGCTGTTTCAGAGTGGTTATGTCGAGAGCTAGCTTCTCGCGGTCGTTGGTCGGCGCAACTGCTTGCATAACATTTACATTCGATGAAGTACAATCTAAAACCGTAATGCGATTATATTTGAAGCTAAGATAATTTTAATTATTTTATGCGCTCATAGATGTTCCATTGACTCCTATAAGTTAATTGAATAATTTGATATAAAATTTTTATTGAACACTGATGTGATTTCTACCTTACCATCACACAGTTAAAAATTTTGTGTTTTGTGTATTTTTCTTTGTTGAAATACTAATTACAGAAAGCGTGTATAGTAGGAGTCCGATTTTAACACAAAACATTGTAAAAACTGGATACGATTTTCAACTGTATAGGACACTTTTTAATTGCATTGGAAATTTTTACAGTACTTTCTATTTAATGAATGCCTAAATCTTCTGAATAATATTAATGGAATAATATTCAGGATAAATCATGAATGATGAAAAATAAACTATTTAATTAAAAAATACTTGACATTCAATGGTTTCAATATAAATATAATGAAATTCTTTTTAATATGGGCTACAAAGAAGTTGACCAAATAAATAAAAGAAAATTATTAACAACGCAGCTACTAACCTGACTTTTTCAAACGGGGCATAGCGAAAATAGCTGCGGCTGCGGCGACTGCGAGCCTTTCGTCATTCTCAGTATCAGAGTCTTCGTCGTCACTTAGCCTGCGGGCCCACGGAGTTATGTTGTACCGGTGCTTTTCTCTCAGACTTGTGACGCCATTGAGAGGTCCCATGCCGACGATGGTCTATAAGTTAAACAAGTTGTCATTTTGATGTCGGTCCTCCTCAAATATATTTTGAAAAAATTCAGGGTCATCGTACAATGCTCTTTGAAGGAACCTACCTTACCGATTTCTTTAGGTAACTAATAAAACTTATCTACAATAAATACGATTATTGCTGAATGGATTATTGTCAAAAATATTACAATTGAAGAAACTATACTAACAATAAGGCTTATTGAGTCATAGCAAAGATACATAAATCAATCAGTATTATGACATGATGGATAAACGTTACTGTTACCTCTATAAGATGATTAGTGTCCGTGAATTCGAGCATTTCCCTCGTAAGTACACCCATTATGCTATAAAACTCGTCGGCAGAGGTGACGGTCATGATGCGACTGTAAAAGATGATTAAAGTTTAAATACACGCCGTTGCAAGTTTAATTAAAAAGTTAAAAGCCTTTTCGCCGCTTACTCGGAGAGCCCTTCCCAAATGGCAAGAGCAGTGCGCAAAAGAACGTCGTCGCCCTCCAAAAAAATTAAATCCCAAACGCGTAGAACTGCGTCCTGAGGCAGGCAATGACAAAAGAGAGTGAGGAACCATTGCATCGTGAAGACATTGGTCAACGGGGGCTCATAGCTGCTTCCTAAAATGTAAAGAAATAGAATCATTTAATTATGTTGTTTTAGAGAGATTGTAGGTTACTCGTGTTTAATTTGTTTTCTCGATCTTGCAAATAAATAAATATACTTTATAAGTAAGAAATTTCAGCATATGGAAAGTGAAAAGTAACAGTGTTAATAGTAACGCAAGTACATGGCTCCACACATATTATAAAGTCAAAAGCAAACAGATATGTGAAATCGTTAGGAATCATTTAAAACATTTACTTAATACAAGTCGAGATTAATTTTCTAAATAAGTAGCTAGAAGTGAGAAGAAATCAATCGACTTTAATGAATCAAGGATGAATAGATAGATGAATTATATAGAAACAGAATCTATCCATAGAAACATGTTAATAATGCAATATTATATTTGAACATGAAGAGTATAATAATTTATCACATGATTTGATTAAACTATATTTTCAGATGATCCATTCTAAATTTGTATTTTTGGTTATAAAATCTTAGTATTAATCAATAATAGTAAAAATTTGGAATTTATTGACTGTATTACATTTGGAAATAAAATTGACTAGGATCATTAACATTATTACCAGTCATTTGATTGAACTTGAAGTACTATTTACAAAACTTGAAATTCAAATTTAAATGTTTCCACTCGACGTAAATAAATATAAAATAATTAATTTTGGAATAATAAGTGGCATATGAAAAGTTTTGTAACGATATGACTTTTAGCATCTCGAGATTATCCGGTCATTATGAAAGTCACTGAATTAAAAGTCAAAACGAAGCCTACTTGTGATAGAATACTCTATAACATGTCGATTAATAGAAAAAATAATTTACATCCCTAATTTTGTATATTATACTATTGACTTTTTTGAAAAGTGCCAAGTAGATAATCTCAGAAATTGATCCCTATCTCAACTAATATCAAAGCCCCTCCGTGTTGAAATATTCCCCGCAACTACCCTTCGTACCCGTCGCCTTGTCCTTGGCGTCATTCTGGAGGGACTCAAGATGCCGCGACAGCCTGGGCAGCCGCATGCGCAGCAGGTCGCGAAACACGGCCATGTCGACGGAGAGGCCGCGCAGACTGTCGGCGAAGTAGCCCTCCGGCAGCAGGCCCTCGATCAGGTAGATCATGACCTTAACGGCGGCCGCCTCGTCGCGGTCGACCACCTGGAGGATCAGAGCAGCCAGGACGTTCAGACCCTGACAGTAGCCGACTGACTTGTTCCAGCGAGCGTAGCCGAGGAGCACGCGACGCAGCACCGCCTGGTTGTCCCGGCCGGCAGCGCCGCAGAAGAGGCTGCATCCCGTTCTGTGCAGGTCCTGCGGATTTGTCAAACTTTATTACTAATTATCTTATCATACTGTACATTATTAGTTTGATTCGATTTTCACTCCTTTCCTTCAGAATTATATAATTAGTTGATTTATTTTTTTAAAGAATTTTTTAAAGTAACAGTTAACTATTCATTAAGTACAAATATAACAACAATGTTATGACCATACTTTATTAATTTGATAAAAACACCATTTCACTAATCACATGTTTTATTAAACAGACATAAAATTATACCATTATGTATACAAACATGAAAATCTTATTAGTTTGCGTAAACAGAATATAATACAATATTAATCCCTTAAGTTATTACAATCTATAAAGTGGGGGTAAAACTTTAATAATAAATTTTGATTTATTTAATCGTCAAAGTACAGTAATTAAGATCTACATAATTTTAAAATATTATTGCTACGAACTTGTTATTATTATAATATTCAATTCCAACTTTAACAACGTATTTAATTCCTTAGTAACATGAAAAATTACTTGCGACTTACAGGCGTTGAAGTAAAATATATTGATTGTCCATTAATCCCTATAAATCGCTCGTAAAATCTTGCAATGCCGGTTTTATGCCCAATATGTCTATACCGTACCAAAGCAATAAAAGGTAACTTTATCTACGCAAAAGAATACAATTTTCTCTCATTAAAAAATAAAATATAACTTTTTTTTACACCATCATCCAACATCATTCCCATTTGAGAAAGGTAAAATTATCATCACAGATAAAAAATCATTACACACTATTCTAAAATTTGAATCTCTTTCCATGTCATAGAAATTAAATATTGAAAAATCGAATCAATACTCTCGACAATATTACAATAGGCAATATACATCGACACGGCATCGATACTCCTATAATCAAAACCCAAACTATTCCCATTTGCCGACGCGACAACGAGGACACGTTTATACATACATATATATATGTACACGTGTAAGTATATGTGTCTGCGTACCTTCACGATCTGAATGCCGAGCTCCTCGTCATCGGGATTGCTCCACTCGTTGAAGCAGACCTTCTCCGCCTGCTTCCAGTCGACGCCGCGCTGCTCCAGATGCCTTTCCGACAGCGTCAGCCACAGCTGTATGCGTGCGTGTGTGTATGTGTAATCAGCGCGCGCCCGCCGCGAGAGGCCGGGAAAAAGAGAGAAAGAAAAAAAAGGCAAAAAGATCAGACACAAAGCCACTGGGCTGCGGAAAAATGGGCTGGGGACAGGTAGGGAAAGGGGGGAAAGAGAGATGGCGAACAAAGGAAGAACCTCCTTTTTCCCGGACGAATCCGTGTCATCGTGCGACTTTTTTCTCTCTCGCGCGGATTATATTTAATTATCGTGCGCTGACTCTTAGATTCGGATACCATCATTATTTCCGTTGTGATTTTTGGTAGGTACTTAGCTGGATTTGCTACGAGATTGATGAGAATGCACAAATAGGTGTATTATATCAGACTTTTTTTGCGATTTTTTCATTAAATTTAATTAAGGATGTAATCAAGCTAAATGATTGCAATAAACTGATTATTTTAACTGAAACTAATGAGATATGAATCGTGATTTTATTCGAGCATGTCCATTACAACGTTTGACTGCACGAACGAGTCAGCCGATGCAGCGTGCATTGCAATCACGACAACTTGCGCTCGGCCGGCGCAATGCTTGGAATGCAATTAACTGTCCGCGCATGAGGATGATTTCAAACGAGGCGCAATAAAAGATCAAGTATTTTATTGGAGTATATATCTGTATATAGTGGCAATTTCATCGATCAAGAAACCAATGTCAAGAAACGCGATTCCGTAGAATTCTAATAATGTAATTTCAGAAAAGTCATGATGAGCTATATTTTTATGTATAGAAAAATAAATATAATAATTTTTCTTATAGGTTTTTGCAAAAATGAGGAATGTCATAATTTGCTAGAGTTATTTTACACATTTAATTAGAATGAAATATAAGAAATAGTGATAAACTGGCCATCTCGAATAACTTGATCTAACTTTTTTTTGTAACGTTAATGCCTTCATATTATACAGTATCATTCATAGCGATATAAAGTTAATTATTAAAGAGTATTTGCTGAAATAACTTCTTATGGTCGATAAATATAGATCCATATGTATATATGCGTCTACGTCAATTTATACATAACAAAAGGGACGGAGGGTCGTTACTATGCCGTGGGGTAGTAGAATAAAGGCCAGGGAGAACAGAACCAAGACCATTACAGAGAATACAATATAGAAACAGTCGTATAGGAAGTAAGAGTTGAAATAAGATTGTTACAAGTTTAACAGTAACAATAAAATAGGTTACGCGATATCCATATCACTGTGAGTAAGTACTGTGTCATATAGAAAAAAAGTTCTATAGAAAGAAATAGAATATTGACTTTATTGGTACTTTTCATGAGTGGAATATATTCACAATCGACTATCCCTTCAACATTTTAATACGAAATCTTCGCGATGAACATAGGATCAAGAAGTTGCCACATCTTAAAATACCAAACTCCATCGAGACGTCTCGACCGAGCTTTTACTACCCCCTGAAAAAATTCTCAAGATGCACTATTGCCCCGAAATTCCATGCACGAGGCGCGGGCGCGCGCGTTCGCGTAATGGGTAATCAGATAGCGAATCGTCTTGGCGCATGGCCAGCGCCGGCAGGAGACGTCGATGCAAAAACAATTCCGAGTCCCTCCTCTGCGCAAGGGCGCAATCTTGCGCGAGTTCAGTATGTTTCCGGTTTAACGCTGATTCAATTTCCGCGCGCGCGCGCGCGCAAGTGTGCATTGTCCCCGGCGGCGCAAGGCGCAGCCGTTGGGGAATTCCGAGGGAACGATTTTGAAGTTGCATTGCGCGTCACTTCGTTACTCCGAAATGCGCTCGCTCGCTTTATTTGGAGTTCGTTGGGAAAGTTCGTTGCGACGGTTGCGAAGAAGGTTTCGGGAAAGGAGTTCATTTACCCGAGCGACTATTGTATTTATTCTATATATTTGAGGAGAATGGAAAATTATTATTGGGTAAAAAGGAGTCTTTCTTTGTTATATTGGAGTTTTAATGTTTTCTTGTAATATTTTATAAAGGTTCAAAATAAATATAAGCAATAAACATAAACAAACATTACAAAATAATCATTTTATTTTCAATTTAATCGTATTTTTGAATTATCTTTCTTCCCACACAGCATTTGAAAAATACAGTAGTATTTGTTTTTAATTTCAACGATAATACTTTAATTTCATTAAAAAAAAAGAAAAAAAAAAAAGTAAATGTAAAGGAATGAAATTATAACAGTGATTCTTCAAATAAATAGAATAAAAAAGATAAATATTAAAATTCGAATAAAATATGTAAATCTTATATCTGATTATATATCGGGCAAAGGCACAACATAAAAGGAATCGTACGTAATATGAGAAAATTGAATTTTCACCTTTCTGCGAAACTCTGCTGGTATTCCACCCTGGAGTTTTGCAACCATCTTCATAGCATCAAGCCATTGATTGAAGCCGCTTTCTCCTGGTTGAGGAGTCAGGCTGAATCTCATCCTCGTGTCTTCACCTGTAACAAATGACATTTTGGTTGTTATTAAATAATAATCACTATGACTTAATCCAGGAAAAAGATGCTGACTAATTAACCTTTATTCATTTTATTTTTCTTTTTAGAAAATTTTCTTTTCCACAAGTAATTCAGCAGTCTTCGTAAAAAACGACGAATGTATGCACTGATGATAAAGGAAAAAATGACAGTGAAAAATAAATAGAAAATATTGATTATTTTTCGGCAAATAAAAAAAATACATCATGATAATTTACTTAAAGCTAAAATCAATAAGTTTTAAAAATACTTAATCAATACTAATAGTTAACACGTACATTTTCCCTTGACAATAAACCAACTTTATAATGTGAATTATGAGAGTGGCCTTTCTAAACTTTGACATTTCGTCAACTATAATGATAAACACTAGATTTTTATTTCATTTTCATCCTTGAACTGAATATAGGTGATATTCTATCATAAAAACAAACTTGATTAATTAACTACTAAAAACATTTTCAGCACTTCATTTGAGTTTTCGCAAACAAACAATATCCAGCCAAGAGATATAAACACAATGCTTTTATCATAAAGCATTAAATTTATTCACTCTACTCTTCTACTATCCAGTACAGTTTTCAGTTTTACAAACATCCAACATAACAACACAACACAACAACACTTATAAAAGCTTCACATTTGCAGCAGTACTGTACAACAAGATCAACGAAAATCATCGACACTTTGTCCGATACGTAGTCGAATGCGCGCAAAGGTATATATCCATGCGAAAGCTGCTAATCCACGCTTCGATTGTCCCGACACACGTGGAGACACAAACGCACATACACTACAGGCAGAGGGCGAAAAGGCCCAGGCGAGGACGATAAGAGCGTCGCGCATAATGCACTGGCTATATAGAGGGCACGAGCCGCGCGCGGGTAATGGAACTCACAGTGCGCGCGAGTCCGAGCGTCGGACCGATAAGACCCGGCTTTCCCGATGGGCACACACACATAGAGCGAGCGCGCGGACGTCCGGGTATTACAGGCGTGCGGCTAAACATCAGGCTGCGATTGCGAGTAAGGAGTGAGGAAGGTGGGATTGGAAATGGATTTGAAGGCGAGGCCGGGCCGCTAAGGTTCGCAATTA
>JAPYZP010007798.1:0-7500 GCA_030522985.1 Torymus sinensis
GGAATAAAGGGAAACAAATAGTATTCATCCATACTAACAATTTAGTACTAATTATTTCCGAGCTTCTTGCTTTGCAGTAAGAAGTTGGGGGGATCATTGCAGCATGAGTCGCCAAAACTTCGGAAGATAAGCATGCACGGCTCGTCCAGAATATACTATCATATTAACAGATAAATAAAAGAAGAAATAGACAATATTATAAAAATAGGGAAAGAAGAAAGAATAACCCAAATACAAATGTAAAAAAAGAGATTTCACATAAAGAGTAAATCAAAATATATAAGTAATATAATAATAAAGAAATATAATATTATAAAGAAATATATAAGTATATATTTAACAAACAAACAAATTAAAGTGAAAAAATAGATATAGAGAAAACATTAAGAAACAAACAAGTAGATAATATCAGTAAAAACAAATAACTAAATATTAGTGAAAAAATAAATAAACAAAAACAAATGAATAAATAAATAAAAAGAAATTTAAATAAATAAAACAAATCCAACACGAATGAGAAAAATGAAATAATAATACAAAATAATAATCATTGAATAGATAAAAAAGTAAATAGTCAGGTCGTAAAAATAGGTAAAACAAGTAAACTAAAACTATGCTTAAAATACTAAAATAAAACTTAGATTACTAGTCTCACACTCGCACTCATCACCCACATTAATAAATACATTCATACAAATAAAAACTGTGTAAATGGGACGAGACATGAAATAATTTAACATACAAAAATCGCCCATTTCGTGAGTAATTAGTCGAGATTAAGGAGAGTAAGTGGTTGGATACAATTTACTCTAGTTATCGCATATCAAAGGAAATCGGTTTTTTTTCTAAAATAATCTTTTTCTCTAAAAATATTTGCTGTAAATACTTGAAATTTTAGTAAACTGTAGGTTTCAATACGAGACATTAATAAAAAAAATTTCACCTTGATATCTTTTACCGTTTCGGAGATATAACCTGTAAACGAAAAATTACGTTTTTGTAAATAACTCGTACAGGAATATAGCTATTGACATCATTTTTTTCTAAATTACAGATAATTTTACGCTGCGTTCAATGAATTTTTAATAAAAACACGATATTAATGTTGAAACTTTTGAAAAATGAAAAATAGTTTTTCAAAAAGTGAAAAATCGATATAAAAAAATAAACAAAGAACCATATATTATTTTTATGTTTCATGTGAAAGCAAAACAAATCTTTTAAGCTTTGGCCGAAAAAGATAGGATAAAAATTGCCAAAGTTACAGCCGTACACACACACACGTGCGCGCGCGCACGCACACACACATAGCGACATTTTCTAAAAATAACATATTCTGACTTCTAATTACTTAAAACAGGTTTCTAACATGTTTTCTCGAAAACTTTTTTTTCAACGTCACAAAGCTTTCTCTTTAAGGAAGCAAAATCAAAATTAGAAGTATAATTTCAAGTATAATTTCAATTATTTATAATAAATATACAATCTCAGGGTGTGAGCTTGACAGCTACCTGTCGCGACTAGAATTAAGGCGACAGAGCACCCTATTCCGTCTCTGGGATAGACTGAGTAAGTGGGTATTGGGCATCCATAACCCGCAAGAATTCCAGGACCCAGAAAGCCCTGGTGACGTATTCGCCCGGCGTATACAACTGAGGGATCAGTTGCCAGAAGGATCGTCACTGAAGAAGACGGAACCTTCATAGCCACCACCACCTGGGACACACACCCGAGATAGTGCTGAAAAGCGAAAGGATCCTGGAAATAATCAGGAAGTCAACAGTAGAAGCGGGGTTCGAGGTCCAAGACCCACAAGCTCCAGAGACCACGGTGGATACAATTGATCAGGGACTCGAGCGGCGAGACGAACCAGATCAACAATTAGACGACCAGACGACGAGTAGCGGAGAAAATGTGGTACTACAGACCACAACGCACCAGCACCACGACTACAACGCATCTGACAATGCAGAAAGAACACAACAAGGAGACATGCTGCGTCTCCTCTCGACGGACGGAACCGAATTCCAGGTGCCACAGCTGAGATCCAAGACCCCAGTCACCCCCGCCAGCTCGCCCTAGGGACCAGGCTGATTTCTGGGGCGGAAATGCAGCCTGGGAGGGGGGTGATCGCCGATACCGAGCGAGAAGTACGAGCTGGCCACACCAGACTACCCAAGGCATGTCGCCTAATTTCTCGAGGTCGGGGTCATACCACTCGAGAGATATAGGCCAGGTAGTGCGGAAGTAGCGCGAAGAGCCAGAGCATCGACGTGTTCTTGACAAGGCTGGAAGATTGCAGAGTCCTGGCCAACCTCACCGAGGAAGAGGTACTGCCGTCGTTATCGGAGCTGTTCACAGACACGGTCGCCACGTGGTACTGAAACGAGAAGGAAAAGTGGGCCATGTAGCAAGATTTCGTATCAGCGGTGAGGCGCTGGTATACGGAATAACAAAGGGGTACCAGCAGCTGCTAATCGCGGAGGCGAATAACCGCACGCAAGGTGAAGAGGAGGCCGTGAGGAATTACATCACTTGCCTCATCGCTATCAAGCGGAAAATGTCGCCTCCCCCCTCCCCCAAAGCTAGAGCAGCAGCTCGACCAACTACTTCTCGTTGCCCCGGATCCCCACATGGCCCGGCACCTAAATAAGGGGAACCGCGTTGTTACGGGCCAGGGCCGTGAGGATATCTCTGCAATGTAACACTTCCTTGGAGTAAATGCTGGCGAAGTTGAGCCATCACTGCACCTCTACTGTCTGAGCAGATGGTGATGGGACAACCCCAGTTGTCCATAGTTAGTTGTACTACGGCACGCTCCGCTATAGCTCAACTTCGGCTTGGAACACCGATACGTGAAAGCCAAGTGTGTACACCAGCTCTGTAGAGCTATGTTGCTCCCAGGCACCCGCCCCAACCCCATTCTCATTTTTGGAGCTATATGTGTACCACACTATGCCCGATTGGGTGTAAAGATGGGTACCGTTGGGCCACTCTTCTCTGTCGGTAATGTGCACTTTGTAGGGTTTCCGGAATATAATCCTTCGCCCTATCTTGTCACACCCCGATGCTTCGATATCAGGGGATAGGACCTGACCATGTTCTTGGTCAAGTCCCCTCCCTGTCTCAATGACATCTCTGATGCGCCACCATGTCTTGTTTGCTTCGCCTTTGATAAAAGCTTGCAGTGGTGGTATTGCTAGTATTAGTTCAAGGGCTGCAAGGGGCGTGGTGCTCGGAGAGCCCGTTATGCCTCCTATTGCCAGTCTTTGTACTTTGTCTAAAGAGCTCTGGTGAGTTTTTAGTGAGCATTTCTGCTACCAAACCCGCGCTCCGTGCGTTATTCTGGGTCTGATGATAGTTTATTACATCCATCTTACGTTGTCCGGTGACAGATCCCAGGTGTTGCCAAAAGCTCTCCTACAGGCCCAGAAGGTATTTATAGCTTTCTCGCATATGTTACTTATGTGTTTTCCCCAATCAAGTTTGGAATCTAACGTCACACCCAGAAGATACTTAGCTTTATTTACCAGTTTCAGAGGTTTGCCACCCAGTTGCACTCCTCCGATAGGTTTGACATTGTATCTGCTAGTGAACAATATCACGTTAACTTTATCTGGATTCACTGACAGCCTGATTGACTCACACCAAGCTTGCACTATTCCTAACGCATGTTGCATTAGTCCTGCAAGTACGTGCTCGTCGTCGGCTTTCACTAGTATAAGGATATCGTCCGCATAGGCTTGGGCAAAGAAGCCTACCTCATTCAGTAGTCTGATGAGTTCATCAATCACCAGGCACTACATTGTAGGAGACAGCAGTCCTCTTGCGGACAGCCCTTTCCTACTTTTACTTCTTCTGAGTGCGAGACTCAGTGGGCCTCCACTCTTCTGCTACTAAGCATGCGCCAAAGCTATCTGCTAACCGTGTTGGGTAAGAGATGGTCCCCAGCGTCCTTTACAATGCTTTCTTTCGTGGTGTGGTTGAAAGCCCTGTCTAGGTCAAGTAGACTAGCCAAAACCATCCTTTGTTCTTCATCCCCCTTTTCACGAAAGTGACCGCCTCAGCCAGAGCGGTACAGTATTTACCTGTCTGATATGCGTGCTGTCTATCGTGCAGGGGGTGAGCTGATAGTGGTTCTTCTCTTATATATCTGTCCATACCAGTCTCTCCATTGTCTTGAGGACAAAGAATGTCAGACTGATGGGTCTGTAGTCTTTCGGCTTTACGTGCTGTACGCTGCTGGGTTTTGGCATGAATACCACATTGGTAACCTGCCAACATTCGGGTATATACCCATACACTAGGCAAGCTCGAAAAATTGTTACTAGGATGGGGGCAAGTAAATCGAGCCCCTTCTGTAGCAGCGCTGGGAAGATGCCATCAGTTCCCGGTGCCTTGAAGGGGTCGAAAGTACTGACCCCGCCCATCTTACTCGTCCTCGGCGCAAATTCGTCGCGCTAGCTCCCAATCTGCACTGCTGGCCCTTAGTTCATGCTGTTCCACCGTGACTGTCTCGTTCTGGGGGAAGTGCGTTTCTAAAAGTAAGTCTAGTGCCGACCTCTCGTCTTCCGCCCATTCCCCCGTGCCAAGTCTTATTAGATTTGGCCCTTGCATTTTCGATTGTGTTAGTAGTTTGAGCAATCTTGCTGTATCAGAGACACTGCTCATACTGTCGAAAAAGTTCTTCCAGCCGTTGCTTCTGGCTCTTTCGATTTTCTTTTTGTACTCTCTTTGAGCGTCTCTAAAAGCTTCTCTATCGGTTGGATAGTTCCTTTTCTTAGACCTATTATAAAGTCTTCTGGTCTTTTTACGAAGGTGCTTCCTTTTGCACTGGCTTCGTACGTAATTTGCAGTTGTTTTCGAAAGCACTAACGATGTTGTTCTTTAGAACCTCACCGCAGTGATCGAGTTCCAGCTGATTGAGCTTAGCCCACAGTTCTTCAACATAGGTGGCCCAGTCTGTTTTCCTCGGGTTTCTGTAAAGTCTAGATTCTGTGCTGCGACCTTTGATTTTGAAAACTATGTGGTTGTGATCCGACATAGAGATGTCGTCCGAGACCTTCCAGCCCGTGATCGCGTTCCCCATGTCCTCACAGCCTTTAATTCTATGATCTCCGCCGCCGGATAGAGGATCGATTCGTAGGGGAAGTGGGCTGATGCGAAACCACTTCCCGCATGCCGCCTTTATCGTATTTGTACCAAAACTTAGCCGTTGTCAGGTCGCGTAAGCAGTACTTGCGTAGGGCTTCCACTATTAGGCCCTTAACCAAGAGGCGGGCTCTAGAATTGTCCATCCTCCCGTATATCAGCTGACAGGATCCTCTCAGGCCAGTAATCTTTGTTTTGTAAATCCAAGCTACTTGGATGAGCGATATGCATGTGTGCATCCTTGCCATGTGTCTGGCTAGTACCGCCGAGGCGCTTTTGCAGTGATGCAAGTTTATTTGCATGAAAATTACCTTAGGAGCTGCCACCTTGTCACAGATCCGTTAGGTAATTTTCCTTGGGGTCATGGGCCTTTTTTATTTTCGGAAGGCCCGACATCCCTGTCCTGCCCTTCTTCCTTGTCGGAGGTAGGGGTGTTCACTTACATGTTGTCGGTGGTACCCCCGTTTTTCACTTCGTCTTTATCCTTCCATAACAGGCAATGTGCTCTGAAGCTACCACAGTATGGTAGGAAGTCGATGCGTTTTAGCGCCTTGACCTCCGTGCATTCCATGGTGATGCGCACCGCCGTTTCTACTCCTAAGTCGCTTTTCTTGGCGAGGTCCTCTTTGGAGCTCTTGACCTGCCAGGTATCTACCATCAGGCCTGGGTTCTTCCGGGACAGCCTTTTCAGGACCGTCCTTGCATCGTGCTTGCCTGGGACATAAATTGTGACCGTGGACAGCTTTGGGAAGTCCCCCATCTCTACTGCCTTGAGGCTAGCACCCGTCCAGGGTACACAACCTCCTACTTTCTCCTTAAGTCATCTCACATCCTCCTGCGTTCTGCAGTGGAACGCTCGTGCTCCCCTCCAGAACCAGTTGTTCAAAAAGGACGGGAAGTAGCTGTCCTCTGGTGATTCGTCCATGGCGTTTCCCACGGATGCAAGCACCAGCTTGCCTTGCTCTTCGCTGAGGCGGTCCGCCGGATATGATTACGGGATAACCAATATCCTAAGGGGACTGGCGACCGATTCACTGTAAGTCGGACGCCCCGCCTCAGTTCTTCTTTTCTCGATCTCTCTTGGAATGGAGCTGTCCGAGTCGCGGTTCCTTTTGGCAGGGGTCATCTTAACGCTGTCCCCCGACCCTCCAGTCCCGCTGAGCCCGATCAGCCCCTTCCCTGGGAGTACTTTTTCGCTTGGGGCGGATCCACTGAGAGCCGATGAGCCCACAGCAGGGATCAGCGATCCAATATCTCCCTTCCGTTTGGCCACATAGGGAGCTCAGCATTGGTAGGCGCTTTTGAAACTACTTTCTCTATTTTTTCCATATTCATATTGTTTTTAAGAGCGGATGTTTTTGTGTTAGTGGTCGGGTAGTACTTTGGCTCTCGAATTACCTCTTCTTGAAGACGAAGGCGCAGTTTCTCCCCCCCCCCCCCCCCCCTCCCCCTCTTCCCCTATCCGGTCACCAACCGGCACTACTACCCAGAAAGAGATTATGCGCCAGCTAGTGGGGCAGCCAGGACTTGGGCGGTTACTCCTTCTCGGGCCCCTGTACTATCTAGCGGCCTGGGAGCGCCGAACAACCCAGTTTCTCAATGGTAGCCTCCAGTAAGAGGACAGATGTTCCATAATCTATCCCATTGTGTGTGTGTGTGTGGTGTATAGGTGTGTGACTTGTATCTATTGTGTGTGGGTGTATGGAGTGTTTCCTGACGGGCACTGCCGCATTCGCCACGTCAGGGGATTGCTCTTCGTTACTGCTCGAGCCGTACAGACCTTCTCGTTCCCTACTCCTCTATACGAGGGGTGTGGTCCGAGACCTCCTGCCATACGTCACTTTCATACTCAGAACCAACGGAGAGCCCTTTTTACGGGGAACCCACACTCATACTGAGAGCCCTTTTTACAGGGAACCCTTTCACACGATTGTGGAGAGCACGTTTACGGGCATCCGCCAATCATACTCCATTTACGCCACAGGACGGGCACGCATCGTTCGCACTCTTTCCGTAAGGCCCCCCCCCCATCGGCACAGGTCAGATAACTAACCGAGCACACGTCAAGGTGGCAATCCTTCGGAGGGGCATTATCAAACATTATGATGATTTTTCTCAAAAAAATTGACCGTTTATTTTTGGTGTTATGAACTTAAAAAAAACACGTTTTTGTTAATAACAAAAGAACCGTGATAGCTAGAGAATTTTTTTTCTAGAAAATATAGGTATTTTAATGCTCTGTCGAATACTATTTATTCGATTCAAATTGATTCTATCAGTAAAAAACAGCCAAAATCAATTTTAAGAAAATTGAAAATTCGAAATAAAACAAAAACGCATCGGCGAATC
>JAPYZP010007798.1:10000-20513 GCA_030522985.1 Torymus sinensis
TGAAAAAGGTGCTAGTTTGAAATGATTTTTTCGGTAATTTTAAGTTACAGTATAATTTAATCGAAATGTCTAATAAAATAAAAAAATAACATAAATTAATTAAAAAACTATTCGAATACTGATAACTTCAATGTAAGAATCTGTTATAGCTCCAATACCGTCTAAATAATTAAATAGAGAATTTAATATACGTATTACTAAATAAGGGTATTTCATTTCAATTAATTGTTTGTATATCTACTTTGTATTACTTAAATAATAGTGTTTGTAAGTATGAATACATACATGGCTGTCTGATTATAATGTCGGAGTAATGTATATCGCCTATAATCATAAATCACATGTGGATCACAGTCATTTGCGTCACCCATACTTGTCTCAAATCATCCCCATTGAAAACTACTATATCTCCTAGAATTATACTTATTTTTAGGAGTTGATGTGTGTATATCAGTACTATTTCTCTATACATAATACATTACTAAGATTGTATACCTTTTGATTAGAATTGTGTCATATATTTAGGTCTGTACGATAGGTTTTACATAATCATTATTTTTCAGATTATTTTCTTCAATTATCTGCAATCATCAAGATCGATGCAGATAAAAGAATATATTTGAACTTTTCTTTATCAAATAGATGCAAATAGGCAATCAAGGAGACGACGACAGTGATAACCGCGCATTTTATGACGCGACTGCGTCGACGCTACCATGGAGACACGATGGCATTCGCACAGACCCAAGGGTATTTTGTCTTCGAGCGAATCTATAGGGAAAATAGCGCTTTCAGGGGGTATGGGTTAGAGCGACCACGAGGGAGATACTATATGTTATCCGCAAACATTCACTGACAGCTATTAGACACACAATTCAAGAGCGGTGATGCGAAAGCTTGGCTGTTAGCGCCTGTCTCTAAGCCTATAAAAGTTGTCACCTCGAACGCATCGTGTGGCTCACGGTGCACTGAAGGACCGGAGCTGCTCGGCTCCTTCCTGCCAGGGGCCGCCTCTATGGAGATGTAAATGCAGGCCAAGCGGACGCTTCGCACGTTAAGCATCTGTGTAGAGCATATATTTGCGTAAATATACAGTCGCTGACGGAGATCCGGGTGACCGATGGTACATATCTTTACTGTACAGCTTTGGTTAATGAGTTTCTCTCTCTTTCGCCGGAAAATGAAAAATATGTTTTCTTTTTTAACACAGAGGTTGGTTGATTATAAAAGGTACCAAATTAATAAAAAGTCTTTTAAGAAATATGTCGCACTGAAAATAATAGGTTGATTAATAGCCAAAGAGAAACATGAAAAACTAAGAAAATAAAAGTTTAAGTAATTTAAATTGTCACAATATTATGAATTAGGACTGAATGTGCAAATAATAATCACACAAATATATGTAATTACTCTGCATATATATATATAACCAGCAAAGTTTTAGAGCTTTTGTAACCAATGCACTGAGAACGTAAAATTTAATGGACCAGTTTTTGCACTCCACTATCGCATGGAAACACTTTGCCAAGTTATAGATCTTATGAACTTATATAATTAATTATAAGTTAAGGGTGAAACAAAAAGTTCATAGCCTGGTGTAAATAAGATAGAATTTATGACAAAATTTAACTTAATTCTGATCAAAACTTTTATATTTAATAATTTTATATTTATTAAAATGTTTGAGGAAAAGAACTTCTTCTTTACCAAAAAGAACTGTTTAAATATTTTATATATATATTAAATTAAGTAAAATCTTGAAAATAAATAATGTGGTAAATACATAAACAGTAAATAATGAAATTTGATAAATTTATGTAAATGTAATTATTTTCTAATGAGCTTTCATTGATTGTCAAAGTAAATTACAATATATAATGACTCTTCAATAAAAGACAGAAGTGAACAAAATCATAGTAAATTTTAAGCGAATTATAGGAGACCCCTACATAAATTAATCTCATTATATATTTATTGAAATAGGATTTGCATACTTCCATTTTCGTAATTTAGCTCTTGTATTTTGTTTGCTTTTAATGACGCTTAATTCAATCACGGTGTAAACTCTAGGGTAAACGAGTCGCGTTACCTAGCAGATTTGCACATCCATCAATTACACTTTGACGCTGATTACCTCGCCAGAAAAATTGAGAGGAGGAAAGTGATTTCAATTTGGTACTTTTATCGGAGGTGTTTTCTTGTTGCCTTCTGCAGTTTTTATATTATTTTGCTGTACACTTTAATTGTCTAAGACAAATTTTACTTCTTAAAAATACTTATTAGAAAATAAAAACTTGTCAAGTAGAAGTCTCGTTTTTAACTCTATTAATTTTAGTTTTTCCCTTAATTTACACTCCAAAATAGTGAATTATACTAACTCAATCTCGTCCTCAAAATTAATGAGTATAGTAATTTAAGAAAAGAAAGTTCTTTCATTCCCTATTGCTTAGTAACCGACTTTAACTCTTCATTACGTTATGCTGAGCGATTCATTATATATGATTAATAAAAATGTTTGGACAGGAGAAATGGAAAGAAACGGGAATAAAAGAGGTCAGAAGAGGTGGTACTTGCGCAGTCAGACTCGTCTGATTCGTCGTACCCACAGTACTTCGTTTTTGTGGCGCTCATTGTCTAGATCCAGCAGTTTGGAACGGCTTCTGTACCTATATCGCTCTGAGAAATACGACCGATTATCGAGAGGTCCAGGACGTCGAAACAGGCGAATTCATGAGAGTCACCACTACAATCGGCATAGAGATGACCATGCGTACCGATCTGGACCGCCGCCATTATAGCCCTATAAAATCTTGTTTATATGAGGGGATTGATACAACGTAAACAGTTATTGATGTGCATCAGACGATCCCAATAATAAAAGTACGGCTTATTACAGCTGAAATGAACGACTTAAATAAGAGATTAAAAATATTATCGGTTAACCTTTAGTAGACCGCGCTGATCCTATAGCTATAGATGCTGTTGTTGGTGGCCCGACCCTGTGCGGTCTTCTAAGGGTTAAACAGGATGGTTATAATCGAACGAGATAGCAGCAACTTGTAGCAGCAATATATGCTCTCGGTGAAGCCCAGTCGGTTGTTTTAAATCTTAAAGAGACCGAAGATAACATGAGAATTCGTTCTTTATTACTTGAATAAGATATGAATATTCACAGACTTGTTTCCCAAATTTTTTTTGTAATAAGAGTTCTTTTATGATTCCGGGTGCAAATGTTACAGCTAACTAGAAGAGTCCATGAGTACCATACACACGGTATATCATGGTACATCATAACTACTAAAAAAAATGTGGAAAGAGTCTAAAACTTTAATGTAATAATAGAAGAAGACGATGCCCCGTAATTCTGGAAAATAGGTACAGATAATTTTTAGATAAAGTATGCGAAGAGAATTTTGAAGTGATTGTTTGACCGCACTAAACTTAATGATTTTCTACTTCAATGTCAAGTATTTTATTTTACCACTAGTTTTCAAGATACATTACACTACTTTTATTTTGTAATTACATAACGATTAATATTGGAGTAAGTATATTAAATATTATAATACTAGTTTTCTGCTTCTGGAATTGTGAGATAACTTTTCAAATTTAAATATACTTATATGTTTTTAGCATTTCTAAAGGATTTATTAAAATGTTTAGATTAGGTAATAGACATTTGCGTGTCTCAGTACTTTATAATAACGTACATCTACTTCGTGTTGCCAAAGCTGCAAAGGGTAATTGTAATAAGCAGTAAATAAATTCCACATTAATTATAAACTAAAATAAAGTACTCAACACAAAGTTTATAATCCGTTCCGTAACTCATCTCTCCAAACTGCTCTCACCTATCTCGCTGTCCGTTCTCGCACTCTGCATAGAGGCGCGAGCGCAGCTTTCAAAATTCCGACAAGCCAAACACACGCTCATATCCCTTATCGCAACCTTCTGCCCTCTCGCTCTCCTTCTCTCCCTACGGCCGCCTATAGCCCCGGCCATCATCGGTGACCCCGAGCCCCTCAATTAAGCCGGGTTCTATATCGAGTCGTTAATTCTTGAAGAGCCCGCTGGAGCTGCCGGAGTTTTCGAAAGCAGCGAGAGCCCACGTGGCTCCAGCTCTTTAGGCCCTTGCTGCTCTGTGAGCATGACAAAACTGAGTTTGCTACGAAGGGCTCAAAATTTTTCATCATTAGTGAAAGAAAATTCCACAAAAAAGTTTCTAAATTAAAATCTTTATAATGCTTTTTATTTGAACTAAATCTACTCAATAGTCACTATATATAATCATTTATGAATGTGATTATACTTATCACTAATGATTAACACACATCTCCATAGTAATTAATTCATCTACACCAGTTAATGTTTAAAGTGATTTTATAAACAAGCATCAACTTAATTATCAACTTAAGTATTGAGTATCAAAATTTGAAAAAATAACTGTAATATACAATATAAATCTGGCCTCTCTATAATCCTACATGAAGTATAAATCTAATGATATATCTATGCAGCCAGTCAGTAAATCTTTCAGAGCTTCTTTGAGTTGATGCTTCACGATAAAATGTGATATAAGACTGCACACATTATCTTAAGATTATTTTCTATATATCTGTCGTAGCCAATATATGTTGTGTGACAACATCATGATTAATCATAGTTCTTTATATTACAGCGATTCCAATTCTGTTGATTTATCTTGGAAATTCATAAATTTTGTTCAGTGACTAGTTTAAAAAAAACAGATCACTCTCTAAAGATCGTTTAAGAATGAATTCTTTAATAATAGAATTCTATATTGAAATCGGCCACGTACCTCATTCGATCACTCTATACATTCTTCTAGTTTTATCTCATTGGAAAGCTCGAGTTTATATATAGAAGAAGCTAAACTATGTGGACAATGTCTCTCATAAATTATTTTACCATTTTAAAATTATCTTCACTTCTTTATAGCAGTATTTTATATCAGGCACAGACGATTTACATGCACAGCATTACTTAATAGTACATCCATTTTAATCAATTAAGTTCCTGTAACGCTATAATATCACTTTTAGCATGATCGATTATTTTTTCTTTCTATTACAGTATATATACCATTTTCTGCAACCTTATCTAAATTAGCCAATACACCGTAAACTTAGGATATACGCGTCCAGTATCCGTACCTACAAAATGTGAAACTTTCGAGCATCACAGATTGACACTCCATTTTTGCAACTTTAATTTGATAGGCTGTATTGGCTCTCTTCACTGTTCATCAATTTTTCTTGAAATGATTTTTTTTTTATTTTAATTCAACCTTCTATGGAATCAGTAGCTCGACTCACTTTTCTATAAAATATAGCACAGCCCTGCATTTCCGTCAAAGACTAAAAGGTTTCGGTGTTCAGCAAAGTCTAGTACGTTTCGCCACGTTGTGACTAAACCAGGCATGTTTGATAAGCTATTTTTCAAGTTTTAAAATATAATTCATAAGTTATGCTGATTTTGTCTAGAGTAAATAATTTATATTCGAAAAGGTACTTATTAATCAACATATCCTAAAAATAAAATTAAAACGCTCATAAGGCTATACATTATCAAGCCCTTAGAGTCTATTATTATTATGGTTTCTTTCAGTGTTTGAGTTCAGTCTACAATCTGGAAGCCTAATACCTCTCAGTAATTGTTTTTCTAAAGATTTTACATCTTTTACATTTATAATCAATCGGAAAAATAATTATCCAAAGTTTATGTCTAATACAAAAATATTTTTGAATTTAAATACTATACTAAATTGTAATTTTAATTGCTATTTTTGCATTTGAATTATTTTTTACTTTTATTTGCTTTGACGCTCTCTATTTCAATTCGGAATACAATATATGCGATTGCAAATATTAAAAAATATAGCTTTTTATGCTTGAACGTATTCAGACCATTCTACGAATTGAAATTTCATCCCGAATTAATCTACGCACAGAAAAAAAATCATTTGATATTCATTGACAAGTGTTATTGTAATCAAATATCTTATTGGTGAATTATGTGGATATTTAATGGAATTCCATGAATTTGAAACAGTAAAATTAACGAAAAATCAATTATAATAAGTATAAGTATCAAATCAACTGAAATTTTCGGTGAAAGTTAAAAATCAATTGAAATTTCTGAAGGTTTTGTAAACTTATAATTGATTTTGAGTGAATTTCACTGATTCAAATTTGGAGAGTATGTAACAATTTACTTGTATTTTACTTGACCCTATTATGATTATACTTTGCTATACTCTAGTGTGATTAATTCTATTATTTGACTATTATATAATAGAATTAACTGCATTGCGGTTACGATTTTTATTGTTTGAACTGCGATATTCTAACTTTAGTTTATTCAAACTTGACTATGATATCATGACTGCTGCTATTTATCTACGAGATTTATTGTAAGCTTTTATCAACTGTAATATTAGTTTTAAGACTTCGATTTTACAACCGACTTCATCATTATTTCAGTTACATATTATTAATTATATTTGTAATGTTTTAGTAAGACTAAGATAGTATCTATCAAGCTTCTATATATCTAGCCTTCTTCACTTCTAAAAATTCCAAATTTCTGTGTTAAGCAAAGCCAGGCTACTGCCTACACTTAAGATCGCCAATCCATCTTGTCTTCACTCTAAAAGCAGATTAACGCGAAGATGGGGGATAAGAATTATCGATCGCGACCTCTTACAGGTCGACTTTGAGGCTGAAATTAAAGCGTCACAACGTGGGTACATGGGTACACTGCGTGCGTTCAAACTCTCCTCGGCTTTCAATCGAATCGAAACGTTCCACTCTCGTATTCCCAGGGGCGGTGTCATCGCGGAACAAACAAAACAAATTCCGCGGCAGTTGCGCAAGCTCTCGCGAATTCTCACTGGAGACGCGGGCACTCCCCCCGCACAATTTACGGCCCGTCAAACTTGTTTCCCGGCCCGTTATGGGCCACGACGTCGAGATGGACACTGTGATTGCGGGGGGGGGGGGGGGGGGGGGGGGGGGGAAAGGTTTCCCCATTTTTTTTTTTTTAAAAAAAGGGGGGGGGAGGGGGGCAGGACTTTTTGGGGGGGGTTTTCTGTGTTTGTTTTACGACTAAATCGAATTATTTTTAAATAGAGCGTTGAATTATAATTTCCTAAACAAGGAAAAAGGTAGGGATATTAGGATATTTATTGTTTAATAAAAATATACAATTTGTAAAAAAAAATATATAAAAATGGCTATTAGAAATCTAAGCATTATAAAAATAAAAGGTTGTACTATATAATTGCATTTTCTATTATAAGTAATTGTTAGTAACTATATTAGTAACTTTAATCTAGGTATGTTGTCTGAAGTTGTCCCAGGTAAAAAAGGTGTATATAGATAATATATAGATTTTTATAAAATTTATATATAAACTTTATAGAAACCAAATAGAGTTGGTAAGAGGACGATAATTTTTGTTCTAATTAAGGTCACTTTGACCTTAAAAAAACCTTAATTAGAACAAAAATT
This sequence comes from Torymus sinensis, assembly GCA_030522985.1. Lineage (NCBI taxonomy): Eukaryota > Metazoa > Arthropoda > Insecta > Hymenoptera > Torymidae > Torymus > Torymus sinensis. Next base: position 17,533 of record JAPYZP010007798.1, read on the forward strand.
ACCGTCTTCTTACCAGCTCTATTTGGTTTCTATAAAGTTTATACATAAATTTTATAAAAATTTTATAAAATATATTATTCATATAGAACCATTTCTTTATACAAATTTTATATATATTCTATATATAATCTATATAATCCTTTTTTACCTGGGGTACTACTCTTTAATTAACTGAAAGACATTTTTATACGTTTTGAAATATTAATAATACAGGATTTTAGTAACTGACATGGTAACTAAATACCTAGGTCACCTAAATGTAACAAATTATTATTGCCATAATTTACTCATCGCATGTTCTTTATTCGCAGTAGCTTCTAACTCTAAATTACTAAATTCAGCATCGTAAATACTTGTACTTATGTATTACAACAATTATAATCATATAAAACGTAAATGAGAGTCATAAATTTACGAAGTCACGTTTAATGCATAGTTGAAATTCCAACTTATACAATAGATATATGACAAGATGATCTGAGAATGGAGAGCATAGGTCAATAAAACAATATTTCTACTAATATTTATAATTGAAGGTTTGGGAAAGATAACTTACCACAGAAATCCAAATTGTAGAATAATAATCCATTAAAGGTACTTCTAGAGAGAAATTTCCTTCAGAGACCTACAAAGAAACGTGACTTCATTATAAAACATGACAATATAAAAAATTACAAATTTGTTTTAACGTACTTTTTAAATATATGTATTTTTTCTTAAAAATTTAAGTAATAAGCAAAACATTCCATGCATTTTTCTTTTTCCTATAACGGTTCTTATCTAAATGTTTATATTAAAACTTTTTCTTGAAAATCTTTATACTTTGGTATTTGTATACCACTTGCTTTTATAAAGTTCTGTAGTAAGCCGTTATACCAATATCAAAGTAACCCGCTACAAATTGTTTAAGTAAGATTATTTTCTCAAAGAAACAATGAATTCCAGTTTGACTTTGTATATTTTTCTATAAAGTATTGCAATGTTGGAATTGTGTAGGATTCATCGGTATTTTAACCCGTAAAGTTCTAAATGGTATATAAGGTATTTTTTCGTGTTCTTTTTTTCTAATCCGTAGGTACTTTATCCCTAGCCCTATCCTACTATACGCGGGGCCGGTTGGCTGCTATATAGATCGAAGTGGGTGCCCGCTACGTACCCTTGGATTCGGAGGAAACAGGCCGTTTATATTAGTTGATTGTCGTATCGTGGTATTTTGAGTACGAGGTTTTTACGTGTAGAAAGGGTACGTGTTTACGAGTGCGAGCGCGCGCGCGCGCGCTCGTGTGTGTGTGTGTGTGTGTGTGTGTGTGTGTGTATGTGTGTATGTGCCTGTGTGTGTGTCTATGCGTGACGTGAAAACAAACTGGATATTTCTGTGTATGGTCACATACTTAATGGATTAAACAGATATACACGTATCCATATCATCACATGAAAATGATGAGATCCAAAAATTTCACTGTTAAATAGATTTTTCTGCTATACACCTACTGAATTTCATTGTGGAAATATTAACAATTTTTAACATTAAAAATTAATAAAAGAGAATAAATAATTTTTCACAAAGTAAAGAGTCAATATATTGGTGAGTGGTTTTTGTTTTATTCAAAATAATTTTGGTTTTACGATATACTTGTTTGACAAAATAATTTTTTTATTTCATTAGTTTAATTTATTTATTTTAAAATATATTTAATATTTTTCAATTTTGTATGTATGAATGATTCTGTTGACAGCAACCTAATATTAATATTGTAAAAACGAATCTAATGGCCAATGCTGTCTTTTGGTGTACTTACTCTTCAAAACTTTTTAATGTTCTCCATTCTCAGTCCCGGGTAGTAATGAATCAACTATAGTTTGAACCTATATCCTTTGTCAAATCCTCGGAGAATTTTGCACAGAGATTCGGAGAGCAATAAAATGTTCATTAATTTGAAAATGGTTACAATCTTAAAAAAGAAAATAAATTATTTTTAGATTTAGCAGAAAATTCGTCCTTTTTCAATTGAATATAATTTTATTTCTTTTCGAATTTGTCTTCAAAATTCTCCGAGGGCTTGACGACACATAAATTCCAAGAGTGAATTCAAAATATTTAAAATTTTTTGAGAGTTCACCGACAACAGTTCGCCCATTAAACACGTGTTTTCTTTAAAATTTTTTTGGCTCGTATTCAAATCGTTGTCAAGATTCTACAATATTTTTGCACATAGTGTCTTTTACTCAAAAGACATATACACGCACATACACCCATAATAATTTTATAAATGCAAAAATTTCTTAAATGTTAAATGTGAAACAATTATGTAATATTACATAATCGTGTAAGTGGCAGCAAGCAAACTTTCAAAGAAAAAAAATTAATTTTTCATTTATTTTTGCTATGATTACAAAATAAATTCAAGTCAGTAAAATAAATATTATTTAAGAACAAAATTCTAATTTGATGTTGAATGAAATTGATGAAATACATTCTCCACAAAGGTCTTCGCGAATAATTCAATTTATATACCAGTAAAAGCTACATCAAATTTTACGCATCCGAGACAATCAATTTATTCCTATCGTCGATTTTTCTTTGCCCCTTTTTTCTTCTAAAAAAAGATCATTTCGATTTTACTCTTACATTGTGCTATTTCCTTGGGAATATATAGAGACGAACGAAAAACAGCGTGACTCCGGAGCGCGCAAAAAATGTTTCCCTTACCCTCATATTTGTTATGTGTAGACTTTACATGGTTAGCAATTTTGAGATACCGTTTCGCATGGACCTAAATTTTGAAGATTTATTTATTTCTATATTTAAAAAAACAACTGTATATGACAAAATTTAAAAAAGAAGTACAATGTTGGCGCCTATAAAATAGTTGAATTGTGTGTTGTGTGTGTGTGTGTGTGTGCGTGTGCGTGTGCGTGTGCGTGTGCGTGTGCGTGTGTGTGTGTGTGTGTGTGTGTGTGTGTGTGTGTGTGTGTGTGTG
>JAPYZP010007809.1:0-14999 GCA_030522985.1 Torymus sinensis
ATATATATATATAATGAGTGACATGGCTGTTGTCCATTTTGTCCAAGTCTCCCCCTATACGTCAAATACTGGTGTTACTATAATACGGACAGTATGTGCGCACGGATGTGTGTGTGCGTGTGCGTGTGCGTGTGCGTGTGCGTCTGTGTGAAAAAGAGAGAGAGGAGGGGGGGGGGGAAGTAACACAATATTTTTCTATACTATCATTAAACGAATACATAATATCAATAAAAGAAAGTAGATTAATCGAGATGAAATAATGGAAAAATAATGTCAATAAAAATGTCCAATTCTATATAATTTTTTTTTAATTAACCATTTGTATGAATACAAAATATAAATTTAAAAATATTTTATTATTAATAAAACGTTGGATTTATGAATTTGAAATTAATTAAAAGCAACATGTGCGCATTTCATAATGTTAGGGGATTCCAAAAAGCTGGTGAAATTTAAAAATTAATAGGTACAAAAATACACAAAATATTCTCTGATATTGTTTAATTTTGAGCAACAATAACGCGCTAAAATTAATAAAAGGCAATAATAATCTATATTAATTTGATTCCTCTATTTGTGTATTCAATCAATCAGAACCGTATATGTGTTTTTAGGTGTGAACGTGCTAAAATAATTTAATGCGATAGAGTACTTGATAACGTTAAACTGCATTATTCTTTAATCGCACTTATCTACGTAAGAGAGTGCAGACAATGACTTTTAAAAGCGAACCCACAATGAATCTACAACGTCAAATGGTTCAAGTTCACTTCCTCTTTCTCCCTAAATAATGCGATCCCCGATTGCTGTGTCAAAAAAAAAGAAAAAAGAAAAAAAAAACAAAAGAAATGAGTCAGCGGCGTAATAAAAAACGCGATTGCCGTCACCGCAGATGAACAAAGCGGCGTCCCTCGCGATTTTTTTTCTCCCCCACCGTCGCTGCACACACGCACAGGCAATCAGTATTAGACTACTTTTCCGAGCGCGCAACATACCAAATGCGATTACGTCCGACACTCGCGTGCACGCTATATTATATACACACACATAGAAGCAGAGAGTGCGAGTTAAAGCCTCGAAGACCTCGAGACTCTTGCCGGGTCCTTCAAAAGACGCATCTCTCTCCCTCTTCTTCTCTCTTTTACAATATAACAAGCTAGCGCGCGTCTCCTTTCTCCCAGAGGCGCATCCAGCGAGCCATATAACCGCGCGCGAGCGAAAAGGTCGAAAAGCCTTTTCTTGTTCAGGGGCCGGTGCGCGCATAACCGGCGGATTGCGTGTGCGCGCGTTTTATTTCGCGCTCTCTTTGTACATACTCAGGCTTTTCTCATTGGTGTGCTTCGCAGCGGGAAATATGTGCCATCGCAGCCGTCAGGAGGCCGCCAGTGGCAGTGAGAGCAGCGGGCGATAATAAAAGCGCGCGAGGAGGAGGAGGAGGAGACGGCTGCCGACCCGCAGAGACGTTGAGGAGGAGACGTTGTGGGATGCCATTGGAGGAGGAAGCGCGCAGAGGAGCAGCGACGACGACGTCATCGGTGGTGGCGACAGCGGGGCCAACGAGAACGCTGGCGATGCTACGCGGGGACAGGTAGCGTTGCACGCGCTCCTTGCCCCCACGAGGCCCTCGTACGATGCACCCAGCGCTACCTCTGCTCCTCTTCTGGCTCGCCCTCGTCGAAGGCTTGCCCTTGCACCCGGTCACGCCGCATCTTGGTGAGTCTCTTGCAATATCCATCAATGTCTTATTCAACCTCTCGACGATTCATTTATCTTTCCTATAATCCAAACTAATTCGCAACTCTTTTAAAATCATCAATCAATTCAATTCGAGAAAAATCGGATTTTGGTAACCAAGCTAATGTTAAACGTTAACTGGATCGCAACAGAAAATTCGTTATAGAATTCAAATTACAATTAAGAAATTGTAATGGTCTAGTGCAATAGTTATTATTTTAGTAGTATCGCATTTAAAGCTATTGAAAACTAGGCATATGATTTTTCAAAGTATCTATAGACATTTTCAATTTTGCTAAACGGTTTTTAAAAATAACTAATTTCAAATCAATTTCACTTGAGCTTATATTTATCGTATATACAGTGTAATTTATCTTGTATCTCAGTACCTCCAGTGGAGATTCTGCTTTCTCAAGGAGAAATAGTGGTATGGCTAATTTTTTTTGCCATTTTACGGCGTAAAAATATATTTTACGACTTCAAGTGCCCGGATATATAATTTCCAGATACTCTGTACGTGCATGTCTGTACCTTCACCGCGTGCATTCATGCTTGTGTCAGTATTCGTGTATATATTTTGCACAGTATAGTTTGTAAGACCTCAAGGTTCCTCGACAAAATCTTGTAGTAAAGCTAATTTCGTGAAAAAATTGAAAACAATTTCTAATCAGAAAATATTTCTAGTCAGATAGAATCTCTTACAAATTATTTCTGAATATTAAAACAGCAATCTTTTGCTGCACACGGTCGACGAAAAATGTACTTTTCCTCTGCATACAATGAAAAAATTCCGAATGGCAAAAGGGAAAAATAGTTACACGCTTAAATTTTAATTGATTAAAACTAGACACCCTGAAAATACACAAATATGATTGATATTTGTCATGACAATTATTGGCGTGAGTTTTAAATAGTTAATAGAACCATTTACGTGGTCTGTTATCAAAGTAACGGTAACAGGAATAACTTAGTAACTATTACAAACTTATTTATGGTACTAGCTGTTTTGTTTAGTTTCTTTATCGGTTAAGAGAAAGTAGAACATGTAACCAAAAGATTGAATAGAATAATTAACATTTTTAGGCACAAGCGTTGTCCTACCATTCTCCAGGCTGCTCATATAATACGTTTCATTAATAGACACTCGCAGATTTGCTTGACGCACGAAAATACAGTTGCTATACCGACTTTCAACTATTTTTGTCACTAATTGACGGTCTGGCTGGCTCAGAAACAAATAAGACCATAATGATTCACGCGTCACCTGCGGAATGTTGTAAACTCAAATGAAACCTGCTTCGCAAATTACCTGTCTAAAAATTATTCCCCATTTCTTTTTCACCTTCTTTCCTCTGTTTTTGATACAAGGACCTTTTTTTAGATTAAAAATATAATAAAGTAAAATAACCAGACAATTATTTTGGAGTCATTCAAGGATGCACAATTGACGTAATTGAAAAAATATATAGCACCAACTTAAGCAAATGATTCATTTACCGTTAGGACTCTTGTTTATCTGTGTGTTATAATCCGTTACATTTCCTCAAATGTAGGATCTGATATTACTTTGTAAATATTTGCAGAGATATATTTTCAAAGAAGGTGCTGTATTTAATAACAACAATATTTGAACTGTTTAACAATAACATTTATTCGTAATTGCATCTGATAAAATACAAAAGAAAAAGATTATTGTTATAGAAATATCGATCATAACTAAATTTTTAATTTTTATAAAACCTATCGAAAAGTCCTTTCACCCCGCGATGAAGTCTATGTAAAAAATTCTCCTAAAATATTCAGCTATACACTCATCTTAAAGATGGACAAGATAAGGCAGCCGGAAAAAAATCTCATCTTTGTTCGACTTGTATATCCAACACAATATAACTTTTTCCCGATGCTCTCCTCTCATATAAAAGAGTGCGTTGTCCTCTCGAACCCACGGCGTTGGTGATGGGCGCGCTCTTGAACTTACACGTCACATCTTTGTCTCCCATACTCGTTCTGACAATGCCTCTCGCGATCTCCATCTCCCTCTCTTGTTTCGCCGAGTCACAATTAGCTTTATTCCCAATATAGGCCGTGCGTGTGGGAAAACGCGTGCGCTATCGCTTCGTTTGCCGTACGTGGGATGCGTTATGTACTCGGAAACCCACGTGAAAAGTCGCTAATTTCCAACGGAGTTCGAGGTCTTTCATTTATTATTTTACGTTTTATTGTCTTTTACACAAAGAAAACGGGATAACAATGCATATGGAACAGTAATATCATAAATCCATGGGGCTGAGTAATGAAACGGTATTAATAAAGTTTAAATAAAAATTTTTAAAAAATCTCAAAAATACTTTTAAAATTTAATATTTGGCGAGGAATTCACTTAGCGTTTAAAGTTTAAAATGTTTAAATATTGGAAAATACAACGTCTCTCGCGCGCAACGATATATAGACGCCTACAGTTCTACCAGCATCACCTATTTATTGTGCATTTATCTATCAAGTGTCCTTCATTTTACTGTAAGTTTTTTTCATATCGCTGAAATGTCGGAAAAGACAGTAGACAAAAAAATTAGAATGAAATTATCAAAACAAACCTTTCATTTCTCGCTGAAAGTCGCCAATACATAACATTTTCAATAACTTTACATATTTATAAAAATTATTAACTGCTCAAAACTACAAAATAATTTATATACTTAAATTACTTTACGGCATCCGTTTTGCTGGATACTTTTTTCTCTTTAGATTTATATACATATACATACAAAAGTATACTTTACATGTTGAACATTTCATGGATGATGTTTTGAGAGACTTCAATATAAATTTAATAGAATAATACTCAAATAATGCCATTTGAGAAACAAATTGTATACAAAAAATAAGCTTCTATAAAACTACTGACAAAATATTTTCGTAGTATTTGATATTCTAAACATTATTCCATCGAATGTATACAAAATAACTTGGTTTTTTACTTATAGCGTTTTTTGTAATTCCTGTTTGTAAGATTCCTTTCCGCTGAGCATGTGATTTTCTTTTTTACTTTATGAATCTATAATAGAAGAGGAAAGAAACCTCTAGCGATTTATGTGCGAAAACATTTTGAAGTTGTTAATTCCTCGTGGCGTGCGCTGCATGGTAATGGGTAAAGCGTAACGGTTTTTCGTCAATTCAATGAATGTTCGTCGAATGTTTTTGCTCATACTCTTATTATTCACACATATTATTTATTCGGTGATAGTCAGGCACGTTTGTAAGATTTCATTCTTACACTTTTTAGCTTGCCAACACTCTAATCCCTTGGGATACAGATAAAATGTTTTTTTACACCTTTTCTTCGGTTTTTATATACGCATATAAACGTATTACCAGCTTCTTTTGGAAAGTAATTATAGACACGTCGATTCCATGTACGCACGCACACACACACACCCACGCCACACGCACACACAGTCACACACAAACAAGTTACTAAAGAAATATTATCCCTCAGGTGTAGAAATTATAAATTTCCATAAAATTTTCACAAAATTTAACAAAACTTAACAAAATTCAACAAAATTTCACAAAATTCAACAAAATTTAATATTATGGAACTTTGAAGCTCCTCAAACTGCTAAAATTCTCTTCAAACTGCCCAATACGTCGAAAATTTCTCTTCAAATTGCTCAATTCCAATATAATGTAACTTAGAGTAATTCGGCCACCTTAAGCGGAATATTTTCTTTCTCCTTTTGTAAATGCGTTGGGACATTGTAAAAAAGACTTTCAAATATACTAAATATACTACCAAGAAAAAAATTAGAAACACCCCAAATGTGATATTCGCTTTGCGGGATGCAAAAGTGTAAAATGTGCGTTTCGGCCAAATTAGCTGACACTTTACCTAATTCTGCCAATATTGAAAAAATCGTTCAAGAAAACTCATAAATTCGAAAAATGAATAAAATTTATGTTTTTAAACATATAAAACCTATTTTTAATTATTAAATCCAATGAATAATTCTTAGTATAAAGGAAATAAAGGAATTTATTTTACATTATAATAATGCATTCTATAAATGATATTGGAATTCTGTATGGGAGCTTGCAGTAAAATACACAAAAAATTCATTTTGATCAATCAGATTGATTATTGCTAATCATGTTTTTAAAGTTTCTTCTGAGAAAAAAGACATAACTTGAACTAACATGACTTCGTGAAAGTAATACGAACACACACACACACACACACACACACACACGCGCGCGCACGCACGCACACACACACATATATATGGCCAAGTCTGTCAAATCGAGAGGCCAAAAAATAGATTTTTCTGCCTTCCAGCCGGAAAGCGTCAACTTTCTGGCCACTGCGCGAAACGACGTTGTCGCTTTCCGGCGCCGGCGAGCAGAAAAGTAGTATACAGACCATGGCCAGTAAAAAAGAAAGCCTCAGATCACATGTTTGCCAACCTCCGCTTCGCCTCGGCCGCCAATTACATGTGATCTGAGACATTTCTTATTTTACTGGCCTTGTGTCGTAATATACTATTCCTTAAACTCTCGAAAAATGTTCTGCTAAGTTTTGATGATTTTTTGCATTTTATGACGATTGTGATTAATTAATAACTTCTCAGGGAAGCATTTTTCACGATAGACATAAGAATACTTTTTATTGTAAAATTTACTCAGTTTTTCAATAAAAATACTTTTAAAATCATATGCATATGCTTTCACTTACATATATGCAAATGAAACCTATAAATTAAAAAAATTAAATGTCCGATCAGGACTTTCTCTACCTAATAATTCATGAAGATCCCTTTTTATTGTCCAAAAGTGTCCATATGAGTCCTGAAATGATTAGCGATCGTTTTTGTATCTAAAAAAATTCGTTCAGCAGTTGATTTTTTAAAAAAAAGTCTTACACAACTCTGAAAGAAATACAGTTAAATTCTACGAAAAATTTCGAAATATCTTACATAGACTTTTTTCTGGTAATTTTTTGTAGAATTTAACTATATTTTTATGAGAGTTGTATAAGACTTTTAAAAAACAATCAAGTACTGAATGGATTTTTTAGGTCCAAAAACGATCGCTAATCATTCCAGGACTCATACGGACAATTTTGGACAATAAAAAGGGATCTTCATGAATTATTTGGTTCAAAATGTCCTGATCGGACATTTAATTTTTTTAATTTATATGTTTTATTTGCATATATGTAAATGAAAGCATATATATACGGTTTTAAAAATATTTTTATTGACAAACTGAGCAAATTTTACAAAAAAAGTATTCGTATGTCTATCGTGAAAAATACTACTCTGAGAAGTTATAAATTAATCAAAATCGTCATAAAATGCAAAAAATCATCAAAACTTAGTTTTTGACCTCCGATATCTCTAAAACTATGGGTCACAAAAATCTAAAAAAAATTCAGGAATATCCGGAATAAGTAGCAGAACATTTCCTGAGAGTTTAACGAAAATCTATTTTTCGACCTCTCGATTTGACAGAAACTCGGTCATATATATAAATTATACTTAATTATTGAGATGTACTGAGCTGTACTGCGACTTCTCTTTTAATGATACAGAAAACGACAACTAAGGTATAGTGATAGATAGCTGCATTCTTATGTTATTAATATATGCGTTGCCCCAACTTTATATTAATATTTAGAATTTGACAGAGTAAATTTGTAAACATTAATTGGAAAATTGCTGCTAATTCATTATCACTCACCTTCCTTGAACACCAATTATTATTATTACATTTTCTTGCATATATCGATGCCCAAAAATGCATAGACTCCCTAATTCGTGAATAGTATATTTCAAGAAGCATTTAATACTATGAAACATATAATTTAAATTCAACTCAGTCCCTGAGGAGGAGCCGAAGAGGGCTCGAAACGTTGGGTAATTTTGGTGGTGGGTGGCAGTCAGATTGTCCTTTGCAAACAATAAATTTTTCCAGGTTTTAATTAAGTTTTTATTTCAGATTCTGCGGGGGTGATTATAAACAAGGGCAATCTGACTGCCATTAATATTAATTAATTATTTTATAGTACAGATGATTTGAATACTTTAGCTTATAAAATTCATTGTTGGATAGAATTCACTAAATATATATCTAATTTATTTCATCCAATGTCTTGGGCATTTACAAAATGCATATTTCAATTGTTTGATTTATTTCTAAACTCATTATTTTCTTGCTTTTCTGGTTGCCGTTATATTTTTCTTATTCATAGTAAATCTTAGTAAGCCTTTCATATTTGTCGAAATTTCTTATAATTAATTCGAAATTTTACATAGATATTATAGCTCGTAACGTGTAACTAATTGCTCCACAAACATTCGTGATATGAGAGATTCTCCTGCATACTCGCTCTCTTTCTCGCTCTCTCTCTCTCTCACATACACACACATATACTCACTCACACTTACACATGACACATGTGCGCACATAGAAACGAAAAAAATGTTTTCCGAATAAAAACGGATTTTTATCTTGGAAGCCTTAAAACATGTTTTTAAACATTTTACAAAAAAAAGTTGTTACCAATTCAACGCATTGTCGAAGAAGCAAAATTTATGTCTTAATTAATGAAAACGTATATTTTAATTACGTGAATACATTTACCGGTAAAAGCTTTACTTATAGAATATAATATAATATACACGCTCGGATGCCCACACACGTTATTTATTATGTACCCTCGTTGAAAATTTGTATGCCAGGGATTTCGAGTCGCTGATAACGATTCTGACACTATTTTTTGAAAATTTTATCTGAAAAATATAGATTTTCCTATAAAACTTTGCGCAGGAAAAGTGGAAAAATACTTGCCGTCAAACCGCACAATAAAGTAAAATTGATCAAACAAATTCATCTTTCTGTCGCTTCCTCGTTCTCCCCTATCAGTATGTCTCACGTTTTCCATAAGCTCTCCCTCCTCGCCCCCACACTGCGAGCGCTCTTTCACTTTTACACGATGCTCCACCCCAAGTTTATGCGTCGCGGCGAAGCTGCTGTTCGCAGCTCGGAGGAGCGGGAAAGATAGGAGGCATGTCAGTCTGTTTATTTATTGACTGAATAAGTCTCGGGAGAAACTTTCTGCGTTTTTATTACATTTACCGTGCGTTCGCGCGCCCCTTTCGCGCAGGGCATGTGCGCACGGGCGCACCTGCCGCGAGTACCTACTCGCGGGCGTTGAAAATTTGCTCGATGTTCGCGCTCGGAGCGCTTCGTGCAATAAACGCGACGTACTCACTGGCTCGCGTACCTATTTCAAGCAAAGGCACGCGTTTGAAAACTCGGAGCGCCGCTCTCTCGAGCGCTTCTAAGGCTGTGCGCGAGGCTAATAAACCTTTATTTAGCACCTCCGCACGCCGCGCGCTAGTCGCGCTGTAAATTGAACGCGTGCGGGCACTTTTTTTCTTCTTTGCCGAGAGTTGCGTTGGCTTTTGTTTTGCCTCCTTATTTTTCTTCTACTTAATACACGTTCGCCAGCAGCAAGCCGCAAGAGAGAAGTTTCGCGCGTTGCGCAACTATACGGAGGTAACGCCGAGCCGCCGCTGCCTTCGCCGCACGCTTCTTTAAAGCTTCGAGACACGCCCGACGAGCATACATGGAAGTTAGCTCGGCTTATTTCTATCACTTTATTATCGAGCTTTTACATACGATTAACCTCTTGCCAATTGAAAAAGAACTTTATTTTTCTATTTCGCATATATAATTTCACGCTTCATATGTCGAATTCTGAATGGTGAACGTGCTATTTCAAAACCGCGCATTTCCCGGGAGACATCATAGAAAAGTAGTAAACTGTTTCCCTGCTCCGTAAAATGATATAGTACCCTAGTATACTAATAATAACAATACATTGATACAAATTCATCTATAATGATTAATTCATATCGAGTTCCTTATTCACGCCTATAATATGCATGCATTCTTTTTCCATATACATATTTCATCACGCTTTGAAAACGATATTACCTTCCAATGCAATCTCTGACTTGTTTATTTGCTTTAAAAGATAGCCGCGCACGGAATGCGAAATCAAATTCGCCTCTGCAGTCGTTTTTACAAAACTTCAATATTGTGAGTGCTTTTTTGAAATAAACGCAAATAAAAAGCTCGCCATTACACCTATATATTGTTATACCTACAAAGCGAAGGAAATTCCTTTTTATTCCTGTCATCCATACACTATTTCCTGCTGCGATTCAGTCGGACTTCCATACGAGCCTTCATACATACGCGACAACAATTTGGCTGTAATACACAATAATCGATAAAGTAAAACAGCGGAGAGAAAAAGTGCGTTCTCGCAGCCGTGACACGCGGTATACGCTGCAGCAACATGTGCGCCAGCATAGCTCCATACGTCCGCGCCCTTTACGGCTTTTATTGTACGCTCGTGCACGCGCAAATGCAGGCGAACTTTTTACGCACCGCGCGCGTTTTGCATTATGGGCGCGCTCTCCGCTAGAAAACTTTCTGTTTGCCCGCGCGCGCGTCAAAGCGTGCGGCGCGCGTGCGCGAGCATACGCGCGTATAATGTATTCATTGAAAAACATCCGTGAGTTTGAACGGAACAGTCCTTGTGACGCCAGGCCCTGGCCTCTCTCTCTCTCTCTCTCGCTCTCTCTCTCATTCTCTCTCTCTCTCTCTCTCTCTCTCTCTCTCTCTCTCTGCCCCTGGACTGCGAGCGAGTTGAAGCTGCACGCATTTATACAATGCCAACTTTACCGACGAGTCCGGGCAAAAATTATACGCGCGCGCAAATAGAAAACAGGTATGAAAATTAAAGAGCTCAGGCTTTTATACGCAACGCAGCGCTGCGAGACATCGGACAATATGCTGGTTGCGAGCGCGAATAACATGAGCCTGCGGAAGTGAGGGAAAAAGAGGAGAGTAACGAGAGGCGGAGGGAAACGACTCGATGATAATAATTAATAACTTCACAACACGGTTCTATATGCGTTTGATTTTTGACTCTCGTGTGGGGACTTTGTGAAAGATGTGAATTTTAGTTAGAAAGATATTTTTCACGAGCTAGATTAATCACAAATGTCGTTCCCATTGTGCAGCGCTTGAAAGTATTTTCGTATTGAATTAGGAAAATAACATTCGAAATATTACTGATTAATATTTGCAACTCAAACATATAAGATCCCTATCTTATTGACACGTGAATTTAATTATTTTGGTTGTACAAAAATTTTAGAGAAGCCACCCTGTCAAATCCTTTGTCACAGGTAGTACAAAGAATATCCTATCAAATTTTTAATGATTCCATCCATTATACCTTTCCAGAAACACTTTGGAAAATTTTGATGAATTAATTATTAAATTCACAGGCGTTTCTGGAAATATCTAATGTATAGAATCATTCTAAAATTGAATATAGGGACCTATTCTTTATACCATTTCGGAGAGCTCAACAGAGCGGCTTTTCTAAGAGTTTTGATTAAATGCGAAAAAATAATTAAATTCGTTTGCCGATAAGGTAGGGATCTTCATTTGAGTGACAACGATTTCAGAAGTTTAACGTTTTATGAAGAGTCATTTACTTTACAATTATTATTATGTAAATACTTCTCAAATGGAATAATGATAAAAAGGACGTTTTTGATGGCCAGAAATTAGCACTTGACTTTTATATAGTAAACTACGATATATCCTAGGCATGTCGTTGTTATTTACATTCACTTCGATGCCTTTTTTATAACGTGATATATTAAAATGTACAACAATGTCAAAGCTTCCACTTTGACGAAAATGTTTTTCATGGGCACTGAACGCCTCCTGTTTACATTAATGAAAAAAATGTAGCGAGACGCACGTTTCAAAGAGAGCTTTCAACAAATATTTAAAACAATGTGTGCTGGAGAGGATGTCTGCATGCCACTGACGAATTGACTTTTTCTTCATGTTCTAGGGATCATTCGCAACTCATACGTCCGTCGCTATGAGCCAGCCTGGTACGATGCGGCTGCCTTGCGCCGACATCGCGATCGAGTGCGACGCGATTCCTCGTGGGCCACGAGGGATCAGCCGCTTATCCTGCGAGTTCGCGCCCTCGACAAGTGAGTATATACCTCTTGCACCCCTATTACTACTGTACTTTCAACTGCTTTAACCTACTAGTCGACTTGTTCCCTCGTCCCTCTTTCCGCATGACTATTTCAGCGGATGGCAATAATCTGTTCGGAAAGTCGACGACTCTGCTGCACGATTTACGCGAGCCGATATACCTTTATGCACTTGTATTACGAGAATTGAAAAAAAATCAAATTATGAATCAAAGAAATCACGAAAATTATGACATAATGTGTATAATATACATTGTATACACATCACCGCTTATGCTAATATATGAAAATCTATGTAAATTAGAATATATAAAAGTAGAATGGATTATATTTTTGATATAACTTTGATCAACGACGTAAATATTCTTTATACCATTTGATTTCATTAACAACTGCATTAATATTAAAAAATCAAAAATCAAAAAGTTCAAGATATCAGCGTAGGAAATTTATTCATTAACAAAAATTATTATTTATTTATTTTTTTATTAAACGATACGTGGAGGTGCAAACTAAACAGTATTCTCATTTATTTACAATTTTATTATTTTGGTTAAATAAATTCAGAAAAATATTTATATTTTATTTAATTATTCACCATGTTATATGCAACGTAATGATTATACGACTCTTATAAAGTTCTCCAATTCCGCGGTGATCGATTCATTCGTATTTGCACAACAGTCTGGTTAATTACAAATAATAAAGAAAACGGCTTTGATAACACCACCTGAATTTTGATGACATTAATAAATATTATATATGCTATTGAGATACAATATAATTATTCTGGTGTAATATCATCAGGATAAAATGATTATTCTAAACATTTTTAAAGAAGCCATTTCAAGGGACACAAATTTATTTTGAAAAATCACATTTTTGTTTTGTTATAAGAAATTAAAATAAATTTTTAAAAAAATAATAAGGTAAATAGTGTGTGAATCGATATGAATTCGAAAACTTGAATTATTGCTTCGACGACTAAATAAGGAGAGTTTCTCATCTCTGGATCATGGATATGGCTAACTTCAGGATATTTTTTTTAGACAAAAAACTAAACCCCTATTTTACAATTTGGTCCAATCCCGTGTAAAAAAAAGCCTGGGTTAAGCCTGGGTTAAGTCTGGGCCAAGTCTAGATAAGAAAGTCTGGCTGTCCGGACGATTCCATACTTTTACCTATACTTTTCATTATTGTATTAGAAGTCTGGGAAAAGTATCAAGACTTTCTCCAAGATCTCTAGCCAGACGTTATATTCGGATACTTCTCATGCTGGATAAACTATCTTGCGGTAATTCTAGGCTAAAGTCTGGGTATTTTTCCCAGACTTTGTGACCGAATATAACGTCTGGCTAGAGATCTTGGAGAAAGTCTTGATACTTTTCCCAGACTTCTAATACAATAATGAAAAGTCTGGGTAAAAATATGGAATCGTCCGAACAGCCAGACTTTCTTATCTATAGACTTGGCCCAGACTTAGCCCAGGCTCAACCCAGACTTTTTTTTTACACGGGATGGATAGTTGTAAATTATTTTATAAATTAATCACAGGAATACAATATGGTAGAGATGTTATGATGCCGAAAAAATTTTTTTTTTAACGACATTATTACTAAAACTAGTTATCCTCATCTAGAAGAAAATTCAACAAAATATGACAATCATTTTGACTTTTTATCCAATTTAGATTTCAAAACGGTCAGTTCAATTTCAATTTCGATTGACAAGTTTAGCATTGCGTGATTGCCCAAAGTTTAGCCAAACAAAACTTTTTCCAAATGTCTCCCATACGCAATTATTTTTACGCTGATTACTAAATAACTGAACAAATCGATTTTCAGAAAAGGACGATTGTGGTAAGAAAATTCGTATATTATCGAAAAGGAAATTCGTCGAATAAGCCGATCCGCAAAGTGCAGTACGCTGTAGCCATTTGTGATGCTAGTGCGCGCGAGCACGAAAGTGCAGCAGTACGTATATATGCGCGTGTGTGGTCGTGTCTGGAAAGTATCGGAAGCTGGGAATCGTTCGATTTCCGTCCTTTGTTCTCGAACGGCTGGACGAAACTTTGGGCGAACTTAACACGCTTAGGTCGGTCAGCCGATGTGCGAGCTTGTGCTCGCGTCACGAGTTGGGGTCGATGAGAGACGAGGGACGGTTTTGCAGGGCGTTTGCTCACGTCTGCACCCACGCGCGCGCGCGAAGAGAGCGAGAGAGAGAGAGAGAGAGAGAGAGAGAGAGAGAGAGAGAGAGAAGTTTGACCACAACTCGATTTAGACTCATTAGCAAAATCGCCCAACTAGCAGCTTGCAGCCGGTCTCCCTCTCTCTCTCTCTCTCTCTCTCTCTCTCTCTCACTCTGCTTTTCGTTCCACACATCTAAGATAGTGCCGCCGCGGACGATCAGACTGATCTTTTAGTTTTATCGCGTAGACCAGCCTCGAAAGTTTCATCGCGCGTGGCGGAAATTCGTCTGTTCGTGCAATCCCTTATGACGTGTTGGATGGACTGTGGATAAAAGTACAAGAAACTATTGAGAGCTTGCACCTTCTTTCTTAAACCAATGGAAAACTTACAGGATTAGTTGTCGAATCTGTCAATTCTTGTTTGTTTTTTTATTATTTTGTTCATTACAGCTTTCCGAATATTGCCAAGCATTTGTATAATATAGAGGTATATTTGTATGATAAACTTTTATCACGTATCACGTACAATTAGTTTTAGAAACCCTCTGTGATTTCATAATATTGTTACATTTCCAAAAGCCTTTATTATATCTAAAAAAAGGCAGTTATTTGTCTTACTTAAAATATACTATAATTTAATAATAGTATACTGCGGTACGTGTGACTTAAGTGAGCCATTATTGCAATTGTCATCCACTTGTTTATAGATTCGTGTATACTTTATAGACAGTTTAGTTAAATAAATAGTTGTATCTTTGCAGGTTTTGAAAATTTTTCAATTTTGATATCGTTGACTCCCTATGAAATTGCACAAGGAAAAAAATGAGCCGTTCCAATTTTGAATCGAATCAAAAATAAAAAAGATTATCATTGATAGTTGAATTTTTTTTTGATTGGCGATATCTACTTTTGCAATATTGAAATTTTGTCGAAAATTTTTTTTTTGTTACTTTATGAATCATATTATTATGTGATAT
>JAPYZP010007810.1:0-16352 GCA_030522985.1 Torymus sinensis
ATGAGATCGTTGTTAGCTTCAATTACGATCTCATATGAGATATCATACATTTTCATGTGGGATCTTAAGCAGAATATTTTCAAAGTCTTTCTGTAAATGCTTTAAGAAAAAAATTATAAGAAAGGCTTTAAAGTATAATTATACTACCAAAAAAAACAAAAATAAATTTAATGTCCGAAATGTGATATTGGCTTTATAGGGTGGTATAAAATGTGCCTTTTGTGCCGAATTAGGTAACACGTGACCTAGTTCGACCAATACTGAACAAATATTACGAGGAAACTTATCTCCGAAAATTAATAATATTAATATTTTTAAGTATATAAAAATATTTTATTTAATTATTAACTCATATAAATAATACTAAGTATAAAGAAAATTAATGAATTTTTTACATGGTAATGTATTTTATAAATGATTTTGGAATTCTACATAGGATTTTACTGTACTTATAAACTCCGAAAGTTAATAATATTAATATTTTTAAGTATATAAAAATAATACTTTATTTAATTACTAACTTATATAAATAATACTAAGTTTAAAGAAAATTAATGAATTTTTTACATGGTAATGTATTTTATAAATGATTTTGGAATTCTAGGTATATATATATATACTCTCTAAAATTGAATTAGTCAAAATTGCTCCACCCATTAAATTAGTGGGAAAAACTACTAAAGAAATAGTGAATATTCACTAATATATTAGTAATTTTTTTTCCACTAATTTAATGGGTGGAACAATTTTCACTAATTCAAATTTAAAGTGTAGGATATTTATGGAAGACGAAACCAAAAATTCATTTTGATCAATGACATTTTGACTATTGATAATCATATTTTTTAATTTTCTTCTCACAAATGGACACATAAATGACTTTGTGAACGTAATACTAATTTCATACCATCTCATATCTATTGGATCACATCTTTTTTACAGTTTCTACAAAACCAAGAAACATGTTTTTGTTTCTTTTTTATTGGTACATTACACCATTTTTTTGTTTTTTATTTTTACATCACTTTGTTTTTCATTTTTGATTGTCTACAACTCGAGATTTCTTTTAAATGACTTTCGTAAAATAAATTCTTTGTTACTTGCAATTTTTTGGAGTTTTTGCTGCGCTCATCGGCTGGCGTCGTTACGCCGGTTATGCGCTATTCACATTTGTTTTGGCTTATCTGTGTATATTCAAGTAAACTATGCATTCTTCTGTTTTAATACATGAATATAATAATATTATTATTATTCACTTTAACAACAATAGCAATACATATACATTCTTAAAAACTATTTATTTTAGGTTTGAACATAGTATTCGCAAAATTTGGCCGAATTAGGTGAATTATAGACGCAAAAGTATTTTACTACTTTTACAAATTACAAACAAAATTTTAATATTATCTCCATACGAATTTTATGGTAAAAACCTTACCTTTCTGCCCGTATCACTTTCCATTGGGCTTTTTATATTATATTTCGACTATAAATGAAATTCTTGCTCTTTTGACTTTATAAAACGCGCGACTTGCTGAAAAGTGGAAATAGAAACTTACATAAAAATATAGTGATTATTCTCAAACAATTAAAAACGATTTTTGAGATATATTTTTCATATATGGAAGCTGCCAACTTAGTGGTTATTTAAGCTTTCGGATTATAATTTTGTAGAATGCAGCTAATGGTAGATTTTTTATAAATTGTTGATCTTGAAGCTAACGGCCAATTTACTACCAGTTCTGGTGTTTATTATTCAGGAGTTAGGAATAATAAAAACACCATTTTTTGTTTATCGGTTCGGACATTTATGTGTCCCTCTTCAGGATTAATAAAATCATCAAGTCAAAAGATGTAATGCGGAAAACAGTCCGTCGTCATTGATTGTTTTCCGCATTACATCTTTTGACTTGATGATTTTGAAACGTTGAATAAAAAATGGTGTTTTTATTATTCCCAACTCCTGCATAATAAACACCAGATCTGGTAGTAAATTAGCCGTTAGCTTCAAGATCAACAATTTCGGATTATAAGTTGAGATGGAGAACTAAAAAATAGCCTAACTACCCCGAGTTACCTTATAAATATTCATAATTTTTATAGATTCTCAATGTAACGAAAATTGGGCATTACATAAATGAATAATAAACCTCTGATGATTATGACAATATTCACTGGCAATTATATAAATTGTGAAAGTATTTATAAAAGTATATCTAAAGCCAAAATTTTCGTTTTAACCATTTGAAGCATACCTACAGTTTTATGTAAAAAATACGCAATTTTTAAGCATTTGTTCATGAATATAAAAAAATTTATAAAAGATTTATAAAAAAAAAAACAGTTTTTTATACTTACAAACATGATAGAAAAGTAGAAAACATAAAAAAATTCAGTAGTCAGGGACGCTCAGCGTTCCGCTGTGCCATAAAGGGAGAAACCTCAAAACTTGAAACAATTTTTTACAATTACTGAATAGCTTTGAAGATTAAAAATCTTATTGTTGATGTTATAGTACATTACGATACTAATAGCATAAGTCGTACTTTATGGCACGGCGTGTATAAGCGCCCGAGCGTAACGAGTGCGCTTAACGCCGTACCATAAAAACCGACTTATGACACGTGTATCGTACACTATTTTATAGCACTGACTGCATAAATCCGCCATGTCACGCCTATCCGTGCCATTAGCAGTCCATTTTTGCACCTACTGTTTCATCAGTAATTTTGACCTACAAAATCGAGAGATAGCTTGAATCTTTAAAACAATATTGTAAATTGGACGAATTAGTCCTGTACACAATCGAAATCTGCTATTCTCTATAATTAACAATAAAATATTAAAATTTATACAAAATTTTATTATAAGTAAACTAAATGATTGTATTAATTTTGTAATGTGGTCTGTTACAGATTACTAATTTACGTGCAAGAGGAGTTGAATTTCTCGATGTACCGGATACTTATTATGAAATGTTAAGAAACAAACTACAATCTAGCAAAGTTAAAGTTGCTGAGGATCTTGCTATACTACAAAAATTGAAAATTCTTATAGATTATGACGAGAACGGATATTTACTTCAAATCTTTACTAAAAACATGCAGGATAGGCCAACAGTTTTCATAGAAATTATTCAAAGACGTAATCACAATGTAAGTTACATTATCATTATATTATTTTTTAAAGGAAAAGCGTTATATAAAACATTATAAATGCTTACATTATGCGAAAAATAAAATAATTATTTGAAAAATTTTACATTTTCAAAGGGATTTGGTGCTGGAAACTTCCAGGCATTATTTGAAGCAATAGAAAAGGAGCAAGCAAACAGAGGCAATTTATAATTTATCAAATTAGATAGTTATTTATAAGACTTAGAAAAAGCAAGACTTAGATTGTACTTATTAAAAAAATCTTGTGATAAAACTAATGTATCAATAACATTGTAAATAATAAAGCTATTCTAAAAAGAAATCATTTTAATGATGTTTGTTATTATTTTCTTAATTATTCACAATTTTATTGTCTTTTAGAAATAACGTCATTATTGATGTTATAAAAGATATTGTAAAAAATGAGGCTTAGTTATTATTAAACTTATTTATTCTTAAATCCTCTTTCCGACGAGATGTAATCAGCTTTGTATAAAAACAGTGATATCCATAGAGGGACAAACATTATGTGTATTTGATGATGAGGAAAAGCTTTTTAATGATGAAAAAGTAGCTCTTTTATCCTTAATTTTTCAACCATGATTTCTTGCTAGTACCCACTGATCTCTTGGAGTCAGTAGAGTTGCCTATTTAAATAGTATCATGGATGCTCAGACGAAAGATGTCGTGCTGACAGAAGAAGGAATTCGCTAGTGGCTTCAACACAAATGTTTGCGAGAAGGCGTGTGGTGGGTCTTCATCTGCCTGTAATACAAATTTTTTCAATTATTAATTATATCCTAATTTAATGTCTTCTTCTCTCATTTCAAATTTCTATAACAAAATTAAACAATTTATATCAAAGACATGAGCGGGAAATCTTGTAAAATCCTAAAAAAATAATAAAAAAAGTATTTATTTTTATCTTGTCCCTAACATACCTAATCTTTAAGTTTATTTCACTTTAACTTTTTGTATTGAATAACATTTCTGTTGGATCTATAAATTAAATCCGATTTGTATAAAAGAAGAAAGAGAAATATATCCTATTTATTGTAGTTTTAAAAACTAGACTGAATAATATTCAATAATGAAAGATAAAGCAAGGTAATTTTAAAGTTCAAATATGAAAGAGTATGTTGGAACTGAACATGCTTCCTGTAAATATTAATGGGTGGTATTAATATACAAACTTGAAAGTTTTCAAATGTACTGTACTTTATGCAAAAATGTAAACGTAATAAGAACTTATATGGTGTAGTATCATTAGTACGATTAGTAAAAAACATTGATAATATAAGGAAAAATAAAATATATTTTAAAAAACAATTGGTGCCACACTCAGTAAGAAATGTTCTCATGATTTCAGCTATGATTCAATTGTTAATTAAAGTCAAAGAACTTATAAATAAATATTTCTAAAATAAGAATTTTATTTACTGAAATGAAAGATTTCAAGTTTTAAAGATTCAAGTCCAATGTTGTATTTAATTATAAAAGTTACTTAACAAATACTTAAATTACATGAAAATGAGGAAATTATAACTAAAAAATGTTAAGACAACAAATATATTTTGTTAATATGTTCTTTGAAAATTTCATCATACATTTTGTCTTTCATTCAAAATTTGTATAAAAATAGTAACAGAATGAACTACCGGCAAAAAATATCAACATTTTTTACTAAGATTTAGCATGTTATACCAGACAAAAACTATCAAGCCAGGCATATAGACTCCAGCAGAATTTAAGATACTGCCTTTACCACAGTGTGAAGATCGGTGGACGATCATTCCTAGATGTCTATACAGTGTCATGCAGCGCGAGTCTGAAGATGTCGTGCTGCACGAAAAAGCTGGTGCCAATTGGCGTCAGGACAAATGTCTGGATGTACGCATGTGGTTGATCGTCGTCGGTCTGCCCAACCATGAACGATCACTGAGTTTTCCATTATAGATGTAGATTTAAAGAGAGATAGTCGCTGGACACTTGTCATTACATCAACGTCTACTTGACATAAAAATTGTAAAAGAATAAAACTAACTATTTTTCAATATATCTTTTTGATATTCATAAAATAAAGAAAAAAAATGAAAAAAACTAAATTTTGCATACAAGTTTCTGCGACACAATCTCCCATAAATCTTGTACAACTTTTATTGGACTTATACTCAGTGGAGTATTTGTCATTAATGAAAGATATTTTAAAATCTTAGACAATGATATCGAAACTTACTTGCAACCTTCCTAGGACATTAATGAGTACACCACCATCAAACATAGGTTGAGAATCAATAGCTGTTATCATCCGATTAATTTTTTGAAAACTCAGACTCTGTAAAAAAAAATTTGTATTTATTTCACATGACATAATAAACACATTTTAAGGTGGCTCATGCATTTGGTGCCGTATTAAGTCAGGGCCCCGCAAGGGGTTTCTTTATTATCAAATTAAGTCAATGTATTTTACATAAATTTATTGAAAATAACTTCTAAATATCCAAATAAAAAAAAGATTTTATAAATAAGTAAATACTTTGCTAATTTATCGCTACATTTATATGTCTGGTCTCAGTCGCGCATGCACAGTAGCACATTTGTAACGTTTATTGTTAATATCTTTTCTGTTTGTCTGTTAACCTATAATTGTCATTAAATTGTTCACAAAAAAATTTTAATTTGATATATTGTACATTAAAAACTGCTTTTTTTACAAGTTATTACGAAGCAATAAACTGTTCATTCACATAAGGTTATGTGTTAAAAGTACCCATTTATGAACTCAGTTTTTTGGATAATTTGGTTGTTGACCTACAATTTTCTTAGTACATATCGAAAGTTTAATGTCTAAAGAACATTTCTGTTAAATTAAAGATGTATCTGCTTTTTTATTAGAAATCGCATGAGCCACCTTAACAAAATTATAGAATTTGAGCTATAAGAAACTTATGAAATTTGACAATATATTCCATCCAAAATAAAAAGAATTCATTTGAATCACAACCATTAATTTTTTGGTAGATTTTATTACTTTTAATTAATAGCAAATAACAGTATTAAATAGATTGGAAGTATAGATTTTTGTTATCCTTCCCACTCGTAAATTATTTTGTAATGCAATTATTCTATTATTAACTAACTGGTATAGAGAAGACACACTTACCGTAAGTTTTTCCATAATCTTAATGGCACCTTGAATTTGTAGTCCCTCAAACGTCATGAAAGACGATTCCGTCTGAAAGCAGTCATTGAGTGTAGTATAGTATAGGTAGAGCTTACACGAATAAACAAGATAGAAGCCGCCAGGGCATCATGTTTTTCTTTTTAAATCTTTTAAAATATTTCACACTCACATTGTACATATTAATGAGATTTGGTCGTTGAGCGGGATCGTCGAACATAGCATAATATTGTTGGACGAAACCCTTTCCGATGGCCTCGTACGAGGGGTTCAGCGCCATCACGAATAAGTAGGATAGGTTATAAAGGCTTTTAACCTAATGTGCGACCGTGTGTTGATTCTTATCAACTTCAAAGTATGTACACGCTCGAGCCAGCGAAATGCGTGTGCTGTGTCCAAGATTACTTTGAAGAAAAACTAAAGAGAAGGAAAGTCGTTAGTCTTGTTTCTCATGTAAAGCGACAATACCCGCCTCTATCTGACTATCTGAGAAAGCCAAGAGTACTTACATACCTAGGTAATAGAACGCTATAAGAAAACAAAAGAAACGGACGAAGGAGTACCCCGCGGCGGGCTGTGTGTGCGGGTGGTGTAGAAAAAAAACGATCAGATAGCTGGCTGACTGGCTCTCGTACCACGCCGGTCTACCGCTTGATCTCGAACTCAAAAGATCCTCTCGCCCTCGTCGTCCTCGCCTTGTCGCTCTTCTCGGCCGCGCTCGTTGTTCTGGTTTCTACACCAAGAACTATCGCAGTCTGTTGCGCATACACGTCTCTCGTATAGTTTCGTTCGTCCTTAGGTTGGCCAGACGTATAGGAGAAGCATTGCTTTTGCTATACCTATAAGTAATATGACCCATATACTTAAGTACAGCGAGAAATAAGGTGTGATCGTGTATTAATTCGCGCAGTTTTGCGCATCTCTGAATCGAATGACATCACTTAGAGCGCTAAATTTAACCCGTTGATGCAAAGTTTTTCTACCACCGTTTCCTATAACAACCTATACTGCTTGCGGATTCTAACTTTGATCCAATTATATATACTTTACTATCAAAATGACAGTGGAGCTGGAGTATTATTTGCAAGTTGATTTTTTCGGTTTTGTTTTCGCACTTATCGTCTTAAACTCTACTTAACAGAATTTCTGTATGCGAGTATAAGGTATATGGATCTGATTGTGAGGGGCAGTGAGAGATTTTAATTAATTTTTAGTGAATTAAAGCTTAAGGGTCGGATTTTTTTGCACACTTTTTTTAGAAGTGAAAAAAAAAATTTTTTTAACGTTGTTATGGCTATCCAATCGATGTTAATTTAATAAATTTTTTACTTTGAATTTTACGCATCGCATGATATAAGTGACAATATACATTAAAGCAAGAGGTCTTGAAATAACGAACAAAGTTTTTTTAGCAAAATTTAATTACTTTTAACATTAATTACCAGCACCTAAAAGAAAATTCACCAACGGAAGTTAATATTTTTTACGTTTTATCCAATTTTAATTTGGAATAAGGTCTCATTTTGTTCCTTGTTCGATTTCAGGGGGCGGTATAAGTATAAGCATAAAAAATAAAAAATTATCTAAACCTGCAAAGATACATTCAATTGTTTATAAGTATGTGAAAGTCTTTTAGAAACAATTGAATGTAACTTTGCAGGTTTTGATAATTTTTTATTTTTTATGCTTAAATTTACATAAAACGTAAAAAAGATTAACTTCCGTCGTTGAATTTTCTTTTAGGTGCCGGTAATTAATGTTAAAAGTAATTAAATTTTGCAAAAAAAAATTTTGTTCGGTATTTCAAGACTTCTTTATTCAATGTATTGTGTCACGTATGTCATGTGATGCGTAACAGTTATAGTAAAAAATTTTTTGACCCCGATTGGGTAGCCATAACAACCTTATACATTAAGTAAAATCAAATATTAAGTAAAATCAAATATTAAGTAAAATCAAATTAAGTAAAATCAAATATTAAGTAAAATCAAATTAAGTAAAATCAAATATTAAGTAAAATCATATTAAAACATTATAAATAAAACAAAATAAGAGGGTGATCTTGATCACGACCGTAATTATCGATCAGCGTGGAAGGGTATGTCCCAGTACCCGCGTGAAAATATGATATGAGATCTCATATGAGATCCTATTACGAATATCAGATATTAGAACTCATGTGAGATCTCATATGAGATCTTATCTGCAATTTTCTATTAAATGAGAAAATTTCAGAAATTAGATCTTATGTGAGATCTCATATGAGATCTCATATCTGATAAAAAGTTTAAATATTTTTTATTTCAATTATACAATTACCATAAATAATAATAATAATAATAATACTATTTGCACGTCTTTAGTGTATTTAATTTAAAATTAAATACACTAAAGACGTGCAAATAGTATTATTATTATTTATGGTAATTGTATAATTGAAATAAAAAATATTTAAACTTTTTATCAGATATGACATCTCATATGAGATCTCACATGAGATCTAATGGCTTGACCCGCGTAAAAATCATTTGTATATAGTTATATATGATTATATAGATTTTCATGTAAAACTATATATAAACATATATGACTTATGTCTCTATATAACTGTGTATAAATATGTATGGTCATATATATTTATATACAAAGTCATATAAATTTTTGGTGATTGTATTACTCATATAATTGTATATTGATGTATAAAATTGTAGACCATTATTATATACATAAACATATATCACCATGCATAATCATGAATTTTACCTAAGATTATGTACAGTTGCTTAGACCCACGCAAAATGATATTCAGTCGTATACTCCATGGTGTTGGAGGAAATTGCATGTACTTATATATAATTGTTATATAAATAACAACAACCTTACATATTTATACATAATTACATAGAGACATAATTCATATATATTTATATAGAGTACGTTCTATATGTATATATATACACATATATAAGTATATATAAGTATATATACGAATCATTTTTTCGCGGGGAGTCTTTTATTGAATAGAAACTTGCAGATGAGATCTCATATGAGATCTAATTTCTGAAATTTTTTTCAATTAATAGAAATTTCCAGATGAGATCTCATATGAGAACACATACGAGATCTAATGTCTGAAATTGGTAATACGATCTCATGTAGATCTCATTTGAGATCTTTTCAAGATCTCAATTACAATCTCACATGAGATCTCATATCATATTTTCAAGCGGGTAGTGATCCATAAAATTTGTCCCGATTAATGTATAACTCTTTTACTCACTTATATTTATTGAATAAAACTTTTACTTTAAACTTGCTATGCTAATAATTCAGCAATCTTTAGTCCTCGGCATTACGTTGATCAATCAGAGATAAAACAAATATAAACTTTCATTGAAACCGTTACTAAAAATCATAAAACATAACTTCAAAAGACTCGAGTAACTGGATTTTGAATCTCTTATGTGGAGGAATCAATATCAGGCATGTCATTCTTTTGAGGTTATATCTCATCATTTACAATTTAGATTAATATAATTCGTTTTCTATAGGTTTCATGAATGGAAATACAGCTGAGGAACAAAGATTGTTTCATTATTAATTAGAGTAACAAGTTTAAAATAAAAGAGCTCTTTTCATTAAATAATGCGGAAGAGTGATCCATAAATCGGGACAAGGTATTTCCAATTGATGGATCACGTGAAGCATTGCGGAAGGTGATTTAGCTCATGTAAAGTTATTCGCACGAGCAGAGCGAGTGAGAAAAGTCACATGAGGTAAAAATCTTCTTATACGCACTAGTTTCGAACCGTATTTTTACCACGAGAGTCGAATAATCATATTAAAGTTATAATTTTGAGGTTAGAGCGGTATACAATAATTTATAGCTAAATAATTTTTGAATTTAATTAAATTTGTTATAATAAATACTTAAATTATCATGTATTTATTATCTACAACTCATACGGATTCGGCTGAAACTGTGGGATATGTTTTTGGATATAGAAATATGAAGAAAGCTGCAATATTAGACCCTAACGCTAAAAAAAAACAAAGTTCTGGGCACTTTTAGCTTTATTTTGAAGAAAGTCTTTAAAAAAACCTCTTCTTCAAACCGCAACTGTTTAACTTTGGAAAGTCTAAAACACGATTTCAGGCAGAGAAAATAAAACTAGAGAATACGAGCTTTCATTTGCTTTATTAAGAATTAAAAAATGTCGATGGCTTCCAAAGTTATGAACGCTTGAAATTGAGCATGGAAAATACGTTGTTGTTTAATCGCCAAAATTCACTGTTCGACTGTCTGCGAATTTTCGTGCACTTTTGATGGTTAATTTCAAACGTTCATAACTTTGGAAGGGATTGACATTTTTTCTTGTAAAATCTGTAAACCTTACTCAGTTCACAATCAGTTCTTGTAACCTTCTTAATGTCATCTACACTTATCACTACTCTGTCTTCAGAAACAAAATTTAAATAGTTACTTTCTTCTTTTTCCTCTCTATCTCTTTGTAATTCAAGAGTAATCTAGACAATCCATCTGCGGCTCCGTTATCTTTCCCTTTTACATGCTGTAGGTTGTAGTCAAAACCGCTCAAGAAAAGGGCCCAACGCTGCAATCTTCTTGCTGCCATAATCGGAATGCATTTAGTTTCTCCAAATAACGTCAATAAAGGCTTGTGGTCAGAGCATAAAATGAATTTTTGTCCCATTAAATACTGATAATACTTACATACAGACCAATATATGGCTAAAGCCTCTTTGTATATCACAGCATAATTTTTCTCAGTCGCCTTTAAAACTCTCGATGCGAAAGCGATTGGCCGTTCTGTTCCATTTGTAAAAATGTGCAACAAGGCTCCTCCGATTCCAGTATTTGACGCATCACAACACTAGCTTCATAGGCAGACTGGGGTTAAAATGGGTTATTAAGCCTCTCTCCGATACTAGTTCTTCTTTGATTGTCTTAAAAGCTATTTCACATTCGCTAGTCCATTTAAAATTTCTTTCTTGGATGCTGTATAACGGTACTAATATGTTTGCCATCATTGGTATGAACTTGCTATAATAATTTACCTATCCCAAAAACGCCTTAACTTCAGATACGTGTATAGGTTGGGGTGCCTCTATTATTGCAACTACTTTCTATTTGTCTTTGGATAATTCATTTTTGTCGATTATGTGGCCCAGGAATTTAACTTGCTTTTGAAAAAATTTGCATTTATCCAAATTTAATTTAAGTCCTGCATTCTTTAACCTGTAGAATACTTTCTTTAGATTTTGAAGGTGTTTTTCTTTAATTCGACCAGTTACTACGATATCATCTATAAAAAATGTTACACCTGTCACTCCTTGTAGTACTTTTTTAATCCTCTTTTGAAATAATGCTACTGCTGGTTTTGGTATAAATGTTAGTCTGTTTATGATATACATTCCCAGGTGTGTACTCCAAGCAAACAACCTCTTCATCTCTTCTGCTACTGGTAACTAGTTGTCGGTTGCTGCAAGATCTAGCTTTGTAAAGTGTTCTCCTGCACACAAATCTGAGAAAACTTCTGAGATTCTATAGATAACGATTCTTTCCTCGAGGAAGTTCCGCGCAGAATTCTCGTCCTCACGCTCTGGATCTGGCTCTCGCTGATGTTCTCGCACTCTCCTTGGGCTGGCCTCTCGCTCCGGGTCCCGCTCGCTGGTGAAGATGGTGCAGGGTGCTGGACTCTCGCTTCCTTCATACACACACACACTTGCACACACGTACACTCGCACGACAGTCGAGGAAAAAGTCTTTGTCGCGCGCGCACTTGTCTTTCTCTCTCTCGGAGGTCCGGCATGAGAGAATGCGTGAGAGCGGCGCTCTAGCTCTCTCTCCTTCGCGCGGGCCCTACCTTATCGCGCGCGTAACGCCTGCGAAGGGCTATCTTGCTGTACCGCGAGCGCTTTTCAGTTTTTCGCTATATTCGCGCCTACTTGACGCTCGCAGCGTTGCATGACACATAGTTTTAAAAACAATGGAATTTAATTATATATTATTTTTTCTATTTCTTAATTTAGCTGCTCGAGGATTTTCTTGTTGGAATCCTTTTCGGATGAGTTCGTTTCCTCGAAACTATCTCTTCATCCATCCAGATTTCCCTTTCCTCCATGGATTACCGAATGGTGATATGATCCACCCTTCTTTATACGCACCTGTGAATCCTTCTTCAATGAAGGCCATGTGAAAATTTCTCATCCCCTTAATCTATGAAGTTCATCTTCGGATAAACTTTTGACATTATATTTCTTGCTTATTATTCTAATAACATTAATTAAATCCATTGTTGATGCCTTGGAATGGTTTATATTTTTCTCACTTTTAGCAAAATCACTTTTCTTATCTCTTGAAGCCATCTTGGACACACTTGATCTTTTGAAGGATGAAGTTTAACGAGATATTTGATGAGGTTGGAACACGCTTTTATACTACCACTCCCCACCACTTCCACTTCAACCAATCAGAGCTCACAAATTTAGATTTACGGGGGATTTAGATGGTTTGGATTTAAACATCGGAGCTAGTTCTGTGTTTTTGAAACATTTTAGATGTTCAATGTTGAATTGAGGGGAATATGTGTTAGTTATTGTTGTATCCTCTGGTTCTTTTTTTGTTTTTTTATTCAATTTTTTGACAGTTGAGGTGCAAAGGTTTATTAAAAAGTTGTATTTTTCATCATATGTACAATTATCTATTATTTTTTTATTGTCTTCTATGTATTTATCAATAGTCATTGTGAACTTCTTCCAATCTATATAGTTGTGATTTAATTTATGAGTGCTGGTAAGGGTATTTTTTCGTGATTTAAATAGATTGTACATTCAATAGGGTGATGATCGCTGTTCATTTTATCGGGTAATACTGGCCAGGAGGTTTTGTCTTGTAGGTTCGTTGATACAATAGTAAGATCTATTGCTCAGGACTGTAATTGAAGGGCGGAATTGGTTGAAGCATTATGGGAGCCAGGTCTTTGGTAGTGGTAAGTGTGAGTGCCATCGTTGATAATATTGAGATTGTAGTCTACTAGTGTTTCAACGAGATTTTCTCCTGTTTTGTATATTTTATTAGAGCCCTATAAGGGGTGAGGGGCGTTGAAATCGCCTTCAATCATTACATATTTATATTCCTTAGTGGTAGAGAGAAGAGAATTCCATTCATGGGGTGTTGCGTGAGATGGTGATGGTATTCTATATATTGTTACAATTAGTAGTGATTTCTGTTTGTTGTTATTGTTAGTTGCTAGAGGTATTGATATGGCTAATGTTTCTATGGATTTTTTTTTGTGATAGATAGTGTTGTCTTCTTGAAACGGGATGTTCTTTTTAAATATTACGGCAACACCACCGTGTTGATCAATTAATCTGTCTTTTCTTAGGATATGGTAGTTTGGGATTCTTAATACTGAGTTTTCTTTTAATCATGTTTCTGACAAAATTACTATGTCGTAGTCATCTATAATGTTTCTGAGAAATCGACGTTTTAAAATTTCTGCCATGACACTTCATACGTAAGATTGAAATGCGTAAGATGGTCAGAACAATTGAGACATTTACAAAGGTATCAAATATATCTTTCGAATCCCACTATCAGTTGCTAGAAGACATTATTGTTTTTTGTTTAAACAAACAAAACAATGAACTTAAGTCGTTATTCCGGGAACAGGTGGACTTAAGTGGTTTTGCCGGGAACAGGTGGACTTAAGTCCTTATGCACTTAGCTGATATTTGCTTTTTGCACGCGTTTTAGATTTCCGGACCAAGTCTACATGAAAAAGGGTACTTAGAAGGTATGAATTTCGGTGCTAACTCATTTTTGAAAAAAATGGACTTAAGTCGTTATTCCGGGAAGCCACAGGTATAATCTTCGTTTATCCATGTTCAAGTAGAGTTCATGTTGATAGATTGCGCTTGGGCAGGGCTATTGTCTAGGGTGTTATCCGGGTTGCTCATGAATGGTGATTTGACATTTAGGTTGTAGTTGCCGTTAGGAGAGATAAGGGCATTTTTGTATCCCTGGTTATAGGTTGGTGAAGTGTTATGCTGAGTGCGTTTGATCGTAGGAGTGAAAGTAGTCTGTAAATTCTTTTTTATTGTGGAAGAGAAGGATGGTCTTCTAGGAGTTGAGCATTCTGTGGCATTATTTATTTCTTCTGGGAGGAAAGAGGTGTGGAGTTCAGGAAATTCTGAGAATCTAAACCTTTTTTTATTTAGGACTTGTTCACTGTACTCGTCCTTAGATTCTTGAATAGTGATGTTTTTCCTGGTGGCCATGGTTATGATCTTTTGTTCAATTTGAGTGCGTCGACAGAGCTTGTGCGTGGGAAGGTGTTCTTCACCGCAGTTGATGCATTTAGGGTTTTCATCTTTTTGGTTGCATGTTGAGTTTTCGTGAGAGGAATCTCCACAGGTAATGCATCTTGTTTTTGACTTGCAAATAGACTTTGTATGTCCATGTCTGTAGCAGTTTGTATATAATTTTGCTTTAGATATGTATAATTCGTCTGGATATTTAACTCTATAAAGAAAAGCTGCTTGAGGAAGTACTTGACCTGTAAAAGTTATCAGTATAGTAGTGGTTGGGACAAAATTTTGCGTATCATTGATATTCTGTTTTCTGTGGAATCTATAAATGCTATGGATTTTGAGGTTTTTGGACTGGGGAAGTTAGTTCGAGGTTATCCATTAATTCTTGATCTGTGATGTCTGTAGGAACGTGTTTTATAATGCCTTTTTTATAGACATAGGAGTTTGGGATCAGAGTTTCGAGATTCTTTTCTTTGAATATTTAGTGATAGGATTTTATTTGCTACGTTTCTGTTGTGTGTAATAATTGTGACTTTATTATTTCCTGATTTTTTAAATTCATCTATTGTTTTATCCGGTACTTATAAGAGGAGTGATCATTCTTGCTATGGTTATTGGGAAGATTCTTTCTGGTTTGTTGGGTTGTGTTGGTGAAGTTGTTTGCTTGATTGGCTGTACTATGATTTTATAGGGTGGAGGTATATCATTTGAGTATGAATTGATTTTTGGCAAGCTGAAGGATTGCGATTTTTGGGTATTTTGAAAATTTTGTTAATTTTATGAGGAGAGGTCGTGACCTTGATTGTTTTGAGATGTGGCCATTGTATTTTTTTCCTTTAGATTAACCTGTGAGTGAAAGTGGGGTTTTTTATTTGGATTGGTTGAAGAGGTTTCGATAGAGGGGGATTGTCTTTTGTATGTAGCTGATGCACTATTTGAGGTGGAGTATTACATATTTAGATCTGAAAAATTGATGTTGTTAGCTGGATTGTTCTGCGAGTCCATTTTTTGAGAGAGATAGCCCTTTGCGGGAGCTATTCTCTTTGGTGTCGCTATCTCCTTTTTAGGTTACGATTCCGATGCGTTAACAAAGGTATATGATAAATATGTATCAATAGATAATAGGGGAAGAGTAATTCTGATGGGGTATTAAAAATAGGAAAGTATAAGGAATTTTATTACTCTTACCAACCAGAGGAAGTTATTAGTTTAATAAATTTCTAAAGAATTCTCGTCAAAACTTAATCGATGAGTCGTGTTCAGTAGCACCAGAAAAATGTTTTTCATAGTCTTAGTTCGAATTGTTATTTTGCAATCTCATAATTGTCGCATATGCATACGTCGCTGTGGGATAGCACGTTTTATTGCACTTGTATTATTTTATTGTTATCGTTTAGTATTTAATTAGCAATACTTAATCGTTCAGTCTTACTCACAAGGAGATGATCAGGGGTGCGGGTCCTGGATTTGGCTAAAACTGCAGGAGTTACTTCTTTATGACAAATAACGAGACACGTGTCTCGGGTTTCTTGTGAATGGGCCTTTTTTACCGAGATTCAAGCTATTTTATGTCTAAAGTGAAAAATTTTCGATAAAAATGGGGTTTCTTTCTTCAGTAATAGCTGCTTAAATATTTCAGTTATATAAATGGGCTAGAGAGTTCTTAAAAGAAGGCAAAAAAA
>JAPYZP010007823.1:0-12699 GCA_030522985.1 Torymus sinensis
GAGGAAGGAGAGAGAGAGAGAGAGAGAGAGAGAGAGAGAGAGAGAGAGAGAGAGAGAGAGAGAGAGAGAGAAACATAATCGATATTGAGCTTTCCCCGATTCGCAGATGTATATGCATGCAAATAAAAAAATACGCGCACACATCACAAAATCCAATTAATCAAAATACGAACGCAATCGGAAAAACGCGCGCGTCGCGGGGAGAAAAGCGCAACTTTTCAACGTGCAGCAACAGTATAGTCTTTCGTTTCCTCACGCGACTGTTTTTTTTTCTTTTTTTTAAATTTATAATAGGCAATAGAAACTTGCGCGCAGCGCAGACGGACGCGGCGCGCGCAGCACACGCCTATTATTGTACGGCAGCATATGTATGTATGCGTTGTTGCATTAACGCGGTGCATCGTGTATATTATGGCGAAGAGGAAAAGGGTAAGAGACAAGTGAGGAGAGAAGAAGAAGGCATTGCTTAATACGTATCTTTGGAAACACTCGAGAGGATGATGCGGCGACACTTCACGCCTCTCTTCTCGTCTTTCTTCATCTCTCTGCGAGGTTTGTCATTGTTATTTATGCTTTCAGCCGCTCCACGATTGGGTTGGTCGATTGTTTTTCATTTCAGTGTCTTCATTGACTAGTTCAAATATAATTTAGCAACGCTCGATCTGCTACCTCAATTAGCAACCGTCATTTTTAACTATCATTCTTATTTCTTCATTTTTCTTTTTTTTCAATTTTATCCTTCGTAATTTCATAAGTTGCAATCTATTTTCAGCTCTTTTATTCTCAATATTATTTCTTTTTTATTCAAAAAAAAAAATTTGTTCAACTACATATACTGAACTTATTAACAGCTGAATAGATTTGTTGCAAAAGATTTACTGTTCTCAAACCAACCCAATCCTTCTCCTCACACCGACCCATCCAAAACCTCGCGCGAGAAACAAAAGAAAAACGCCTACCAGCCAGCCCATCACGTGCTGTTATTCGTGCTCTGGGCAGACGGCGGTGGCCTCGCCAGCACTCGCATCCTCGCCACGACCCCGATCAGCGGTTTGATCAGCACCAGGACCATGGCAACGACCAGCGACGCGAACACGAGACTCCTGCCAGTCTCCGAGGCCCCGATTTTAAACCACCACCTGTTGTACGTCCCGTTGATGACCGTAGCTATCAGCAAAATCGTCAACCCTATGCCCGCCGTCGCGTGAATGACTTTGATGAGGACAGGTCGGATCCTGGGGTACAGCCACTGGGCGTTGTTGGCGAGGATGCCGAACGCGGCGACGCAGCAGGTGATGACGAAGGTGGACAGGCCGAGTTGTCCGTGAGTCGATTGGAAGTGGGCGTAGCCGTTGCGATTCTTGTTCACGATGATGATCACGAGGCCGATTGTCAGGAGGCAGATGCCAAGGCCGTGCAGGATCCAGTGCAGGGTGATGCGGCTGGAGCGGGAGACTTTCTTCGAGACGTAGGCCTCGCCGGAGATCGAGTAGACGGCTTCCACGATCAGTAGACCCGCCTGGAACAAAGGGGATCGTTGATTGGTTGTGGCTTAGGTTGTTGAGGTGGTGATGAGTTTTTGAAAGTTAGGATTTTGATTGGATTACGAGAAAAGGTGAGATTTGCTGCTGAAGGTAAGATAAAGGTTGGATGTATTTTTGCAGTTTTAAGAATTACCTTCGATTTCGAAATTGACGGTTTGGAAAAAATATAATTCAATTGAACAATGCGAAACCTAAATATATTTTAAATGTATGCTTCCTAATCAAAATTTCGCTCAAGATAAATTCTTTATAATTAAATATAAAACCATATTTGCTACTTCTTTTATTAAATAAGTGTACTACAGAAATAAGGCAAATAAATTTTTGAAGTACTTCGACTTTTAAGAATCTTATGCTCTAAGACATTTTGTAATTGTATTAAAAACAAAACCGCATTTTTAAATTTTATTCGATTCCTGGATTTTTGATCTTACATTGTTCAGAGAAGAATTCTTGACAGATACACTAACTCAAAAATAATAAATATGCCTTATATTTCCTTTAAACTTTAGTTTTATAAGAAATGAACTCATTCTTTAAGTTGACTGCAGACTTAAAAATATTTAATTATTTGAAATATGTATAAAGTTGATTTTTTATTTAGTGGGACTGTCAAGAATTCGTCGATCGACAATAATATTAAACCAAAAAGTGAAGAATCGAATACAATTTAATGATGAGGTATTGTTTTAAATACAATTACGTACAAAATATTTTTTTGCCTAGTGGGCCAAAAGTATCACTT
The DNA here is from genome assembly GCA_030522985.1 of Torymus sinensis. Taxonomy (NCBI): domain Eukaryota; kingdom Metazoa; phylum Arthropoda; class Insecta; order Hymenoptera; family Torymidae; genus Torymus; species Torymus sinensis. Next base: position 2,290 of record JAPYZP010007823.1, read on the forward strand.
TTTCTCCCGGCGCCTGATCGTAAAAGTTGTACTTTTGGCCTCGCTAGGGAAAAAAAAAATAGTATATGCACCACGGGAGCAACAAAGCTCGCCTTCGGCTCGGTTGACAATTCACATGCGATCTGGGACATTCTTTACTTTTACTCCCTTGGTGCATAATATACTATTTTTGACATGTGACTTTTGAAAGAGTTGAAATACTTCGATTTTCATTTTGAGGACTCAAATTGTTGGCCTTATTCCTTTTTATATATAGTTTTCAAATAAAAACTAAAAAATAAGTAATTATTAGTATTTTAACTTAAAACCTAACGTATCACACCGATTTTATAGACAATACAACCTTAAACTTCATATTGATTAACAATGCTTCCTTCTGTTTCAATATACAAATATTAATTAAAATATTGATTTACGTTTTATCTCAAGTCATAAAGTGAACCTAAAACTTAACGCGAAGAAATAAAAATTCTTACTTTTGTAGACATCCTCCTATGCTATTTTCAGTTAATTTTAGAATGCACCTATGGAGTCATAAATTTTTATTTACTTCCTAGACAAACAACTGTGCATCTGAAATTACTCCTCACTCGAAACCAGTAATTTTCATATAAGTTTAGTACCCTACAAGAAGCTTATGTTTCAAAGAAGAAAAATTACACTTTGCATCCTTTGTCTCCAGTATCTTATTATTTCATATAAATAAAAACCTTTTTTTTGCGTCTATCTTCATTATTCATAATGATATAACGTATGCAAATTTTTAAAAATCTTAAAAATCTATCGAGATCAGAGGATTCGTAGAAACTATAAAAAGCAAATATACCGAGAAGTCTGAAACATTGAGGGATTTATTTGAAGGTAATAATTAAGGCTGTGCTGCGGCGTTACTAAATCTGCTGAGTCAAGGTGGGAAATTTATTAAAAAAGAACGAACGAGTAATTTTTTAACGTTTCTACGGCCTCGTTGTCGACCTCTTTAAAAGCAATTTCCAGCAATTGTTCTTAATGTCACATGTGAACTCGTTGTGTCTTCAAGCATTGATGTTTGTTATGTATCTAATTATTGGCACACTTAACTTTTCTTTTTGTTTTTAGAAATATCTTCGAAATGCCTATTTTTTACTGTCTGATAAACTAAGAACAACTTTCAGAATCTGAGAGTCTAGCTGTTGTCGATAAATACAAATGAAACGGCAATTTTGCTACACTTTAGGTATATACGTGAGCTCATTTGACCCCAAAACAAAGTGGCCGCATTGTTCTTGCAGGCCAGTAAGATGCACTGTATATGCAACGTGAAAATCAATATAGATTAATTTGGACCTAAACTGTATAAATCTAAAGTTAGTAGAGGATTAATGTTTCCATCATTACCAACACTGTTTCAAAGTCATTTCCAAAATCCACTAAATTCATCACTTTTTCACATAAATTAATTAAGCTTAATTATAATACAAGAATTAAATTACTCTTAATATTATTCCGTATAATTTAATCAACGCACACATACACAGATCATGCTTCTTTTTATAAACTGTCAAGTCTCCACGAGCAATAACAATCAGTGTTGTAATCATTTTTCATCAACGCTAATGATTTTTCAGCATAAAGGAGCGAGCGCGCGCTACGAAAGAATAGCTTATGACTTCATCATCATATATCCAATTGTACGCGGATAGAATTAATCGCGACGGTAAGAAAATTTACCACGGAAATCATCGAATCGACACTACTATTCTCGCGCGCGGCAAATTATTGTATACAGTAAAAGTTGGACTGGACATTTAAATAACCAGTGATTTATACCGCAATTCGAGCAAATTATAGCCCGCGCCGACTCGTAAATATCGCATTCAATTTTATTTCCAATCTAAATGTTCCTCGATTCAAGTGAAAAACAAGTTTCTACTTATATCCTTCCCCAGCGCGCAAAAACGTGTAATTCCGTACTTAGAAAAAAACAAATCAATTGACACGTGTCACACAATCATTTACTTTATAAATTTCCGTATAACATACATCCTATTTATCTTCATACTCTAATTAAACTTCAACATCTCCGGATTCGATGAAAAATCAGTTACAGACGTCAAAGATATAAATAATTGCTAATAATAACCAAAATCGATACAATGAAAATGACACAAAGAAGAAAAAAAAGAAATATCAAAGCATGTATTTATCGAGAGTTAAATAAAACTCACGCCAAGGGCCATGCAGATCGGATGCCAGGAGAAGAGCTCGTAATTGTCGAACGCGAGGCCGACGATATAGAGGACCGGCAGCAGCAGCAGCACGTGCGTCACGATGCTGACGATGAGTCCCAGCGTGCTGGGCAGGCCCTTGTCGGCCTCCCTATGCTCCGTCGTCTTCATCCTCACCTCTTCTCTCATTTAAGATAAGTATATGTATACAATCTCACAGCAGCAGGGGCAGTAGTAACCTCGCCCGGGGCGTCGCCGGCTCTGCAACAGCAACAACGAGCTTGACGCTGCTATACCGTCAATATAATGTGCAGCGCACGTAGTCATTCACGCCGCTATGCAGGCTCGCGCGCGCGGTGCATCGCCGCAGAGAGCGAATCTCTTTTACGTAACGAGCGCCGCCGCCGCCGCCGCCGCCGCGAATGCTCGGGCAATGATTCACGATTGCGCTATACGCGTACAGATACGCCTGAAAATTCCTTGAGAGAGGGAGGAGGAGGAGGAGGCGTACAAGGAGCGCGCAATGCAGCCGCGTGCACGTGTGTGTATATAATGTTGTATATAGCCATCGGCGGGGCACTGTGCGAGAGGAAAACAAATATTATTCTTGCGGTGTGCGTGCGTGGTGCCGATTTTGAGCCGAGACGCAAGCGCCGCGCGGGTTAGATGCGAGGATATGCAGATGGCCGATTGTGCGTGGGCGCGGTGCTGGGGTAACGCGATACTGTTTGGGACGAGGGACACGATGAGGGTGAATGACTGATGATGAATTTGGACGAGCGCCGCGCGTGTCTGTTTGGTTTCTTTGGCTGGAATCTTACATGTTGGTTCGGGGATTTGTCAATGATTAGAAGGATTAGCGTGATGGGGATGTGGCGACGTGTAATTTTTAGGTGAGAAATTATTCAGGTCAGAGGTGCGCGCGCGCGTGCGTTATACCTATTATAAATGTTAATGCGCGAGTAATAAGTTTATTATCGTAATAAATGTATCGCGCGCGCGCCACAGCGTGAAATAAATATTTATTCAGAAGCAGCGACGGTTCGGAATGTTATAATGACTTTCATAAAAACAGCATTGAATATCAAGTCTTTTTATAGTTGTATAGAATGCAAATTGCGCTGGCGGCGCAATAAAATGTGCAGTAAATATAATCATGTACCACTGCGTGTATATAGTACTATACCGGTATTCGTGTAATGCTCGTGCTACTCGTTTTTAGAAAAATGTATATATACGCACTTGATAATTTTAAATAATTTGAGGAAAATAAAAGACATAGCTATATACCTCTCGCACTATCGAATTTAAAAAAAAGAAAGAAAACTTCCTCACGTCGCATATATATAAACATGAAATTCTCCGATTACATTATCAATGAACCACACACACACGCACACATACATAATCACTGAATTGACCTTCCCACATATTACACAACACTCCCGAAACCTTCCTCGAGCATGCGGAGATAAATCATCGCAGCCGAATTCAAAACAAACATCGTCACGTGAAAAAAAGAAACATCCCGCGAACAATAAACACACACACACACACACACACACCTGTTTAATCCTCCTCTTTTTTGCCTCCGCGACACAGAAGATCAGCAGCTGATTAGCATATCTTTACCATATGAATTATTATTATCGTATACTTACGCGCGTGCTTTAAATCTGTCGTCGCGCTTTCGGCGCTCAAACTCGCGCACTGTACTCCAATACGCACAACTACCAACTGCTACTATGGGTACCGATACACAACCGCGCACCCTAAATTCCCCCTTTTACGCGCGTTAAAAATACCCCGCTCATGCAGAAACAATAACAAACGCGGGCAGCGGCACGCGAGCGCGCGGGGCCCCTTAAAAATAGAAATCGCCGCGCGTTGTATATATATATATCGAAATCCATGCATATACACCTATAACAAACCTGCTTATACACGGATATCCGCACAGCTATGCGCGACAACAATTTTACATACGCGCACTGACTATATACACAGGTACCTGCGCGCGGCCGGAGGATATATATCTGTCGCGAAGACTGACTGCGATGTGTCTCGCGAGCGCGTATAGACTGCCGCCGCCGCCGCTGCCACCCGTCGGCCTTGGTTCGGATAATCGCGCCTTCGTTTTCTCGCGTTCTCTCTCTCCCACTCTCTCTGAGATGTGTGTGGATCCCCCCATACGCGTGTTTAACCAGAGCCATGATGCACTTGTGGAGAGGGGGAGCATGTATACGTTTTTAGGATGAATGGAGGAGAGACGCGAGAGCGTTGTTAATTGAGGCGAATTTTTGAAATATGAATTCTTTATTGCCGAGGATGACGACGAGGGCGATGATGTGATACGAATCTGGCGGGCGCGTGCGAGCTATTTTTAGATGGATAAGTATATAATGTGAGGTTGTGCTGGGTAGATGGATTTTAAAATGCCTTGGTGATGGTTCTTTGTCCAGTGGGTAACAGGTGTTTTGTTGGTATACAAGTTATAAATGATGCGTTAAAAGAAACTTGTTATAAGAATAAAATCAAATAAATTTACTTAAGAGAAAAAAAGAAATTTCGCGTCTTTCCGTTTAAATTGAAAACCTCCTCAAATCCTCGATACTCTAAAGCATTCAAAACAAACTTCACAATTACTTATTACCCAGTCTCAACAACTTTCGCAAAATTACGACTCGACATACTTAGTCTCTCGCCTCTCGCGCCACGTTAAAAAAAAAAGAAAAGAAAAAAAAAGAATGGCATATGTCTATATATCCGCGTAATTTCTTCCCTTGCCATTAGCCCACCTCGTCGTCTCGAAATCGCTAACCATTCCTAAAAACACATTCAACAAGTGTCGTACGTACTCCGCTCTCCTCCTCTCTGCGCGCACACAAAGACACATCTTCGCGTGTGCAGTGCAGCGCGCGCACTCGAGAGCTAAACGAGCGCGGGCGCAATTATACATTATACGCGTCGCGAGATTCATCCTTTTTTTTTTCTTCTTTTTCTTTATGCATTGTTGTCCGGCTAGTCACGCGTATGGTGCAGCGCGCCTGCTTTTGAACGCAGGAATGCGCGCGCGTGGATAATGCAAATTTTTTTAATTTTTCATTCACGGCCGCGATGACGACGAAGCCGATGCGACGAAGTGTGCGCGCCTATTGTTGTTAGGTGCGGGGTTTTGGTCGGGCGGACACTTCCTGGTGGGGAACAAAAAGGTGTACGGAGAGGTCGAGATGGTTTGATTTGTGGAAACGTTGTGAGATATAGGTCTGTTTATTGTTAGGAGCAAATATCTGAATTTTTGGTTTGTGATTTCGAGTTTTTCAGTTTTACAACGTTATAATCATTAATGTACACGTTGATACTTTATGAAATCGATTTCATATATATGAAATCATTATGAATCGCTAATCACGTTATGTGTAGAAAACAAAATTTTCTTTACTAGCAGCCAGCTGTAACCTTTGAATTCTAAATTCATTCCGACAAACGATATTCTACATGTTCTATAGAGGTTGCTTGCAAAAGGGCAAAATATCCGATGCACGTGTTGGTCTTTTTTTATTAGTCTAATAAATTGATGCTTAAGTCATTTTCGTTACATTAAAGTAACATAAAAAAACGAAGGAATTCATTTTACCAAGTCATTTCATGTTGCTATGTCTCAATAGGTGACTGTTATTTGTTTAAAATGTTGAAATAAAAATGCAAATACTATGTACGACAAATACCTACTAGTAGAGCGTACTACCTGCGGATCACGAATTTGTTCAACCTTTGGGGTATGTTCCCGCGTAAAAATTTTAACTATTGCCAATATATTGCTAGGACTATGGACGAAATATGGCTCATAGGTGAGCCATTGTATTGATCATATATGGGAGAAATATCTCCACTGTGCTCTCGTACATATTTCACCAACATTGTTTAAAGTGTTGTTGTTGTTTTAAGCGGTTATTGCTATTTACTGAATTTTGAGAAAAGCAAATGAAAGCTCGGTTTTTTTTTTTATCCTCTGTGCTCCATATTTGAATATCTTTGTTGGTAATTAAATTACTGAATTCTGAGAATAGCAAATGCAAGTTTCATTTTCTACTTTTACTCGATGTTTGATTAACTTTGTTACTAATTAATATTATTGAATTCCCGAACAAGCAAAAGAAATCTCAAATTCTTTTCTTTTATCAAATGTACTCGATATTGATTGACTTTGTTGCGATAATTGATATTGACGAATTCCCAGACAAGTTCCGAAAGGAAAGCTCGAATTGTCTACTTTTGAAGGAGTTTCACATACATATTAGAAAGGGATTTTAGAGTCGATGTCTGGCATTGAAAAATGAAACCCAATAGCCTTTTTTTTTAAAGGTATGAGACGAATCTCAAATATACTGCATTTGGTTGAGAAATGATATCTCTTTTGGTCATCACTCTGCAAGTGGTTACGTTACAGAAACGAGCAGAAATGATTGAAAAAGCAGGTGAAAAAAAGCTTTAATTTGAGTTTTGGTTCGTAAAAAAAGATTGATTCCCCAGGTAAAGATAGCGAAAAAATTTAGTGGAAATATCTCTGGAAAAAGTGTTGAGAAGCAGAAAAATTTTGAGTCATTTTTTCTTCTATCTTTGATTGTTAATATTTTTCTTAGAAATCAATATTGTTTTACGAACCAAAGATAAAATTGAAGCGTTTTTCGCCTATTTTTATCATTTTTTCTACTAGTTTCTTTAATCTAAGTACCTGCAGAGTGATCACCAATACAAGAGATATCATTTTGTTTTAAATCAAGCATATTTCAGATTACATGACTCACATATTGAGAAAAATCCCATTGGAACGAATTAAGGGGCTGGGCTTCATTTTTCGATGCCAGACATCGACATTCAAAGATTCCTTAAAATCCGTTTCACATACGTGTGACACTCTCTTTGATTATTGGTAATTGATAGATAATACTTAATTCTGAAAAAAAAACAAATAAAAGATTGATTTTTCTTCTTTTATCGAGTATATTATATAACAGAATGTAAAATTCATATCGCTACCTAAAGTAAATAATAAAAACATTTTTACTCAGAATAATGCCTTATAAAATAGTCAAAAACTATTGAAATTCTAAAACTATTGTCGATTTTATTCATTTAGGGGAGACCGGGACTAGTCGGCCGACTTCCCACACTTTATTTTTTTCTGCAAAACAATATTAGTAAATTAACAGAACTATTTTAGTTCATGAAAGTACTTGATATAGAGCATCTTCATCATTTTTTTTTTCAAATTTGTAAAATGATCACAAAAAAGGTAGAAACAAGTTTCGAATTGAACGATTTTCGGTCAACCTGCCCCATAAGCGGGCAAGTTGGTCATGTGCCTGTGATAGGTTTACTGATAATAAATTTTTGAGTAAATAACGATATCATTATAACATATAAAAAAATCACATATGGAAATGTGATATTGAATAGAAAATAAGCTATAATCAGCTAAAAACTATATATTACCCAAAATGTATAAATCGAGGCTTTATTAGACATCCTTAGATTTTCTGTGGCAATATTCAAGAACTTTTATAGATACAAAATAATGTGTTAATTAGGTATTAACATAGTAGAATGATAAGTTAAACAATCTGCCTGTTCTCAATAGGTCAGCCAACATGCCCCAAGCAACAGTAATTTGAAAATTCTCCTAAGAATATTAAAAAATTGAAATAAATAAAAAAATTACCAAGCGGTAGAATTGTAAAAAAGCAATTATTTTGCCTTACGTTAAGAAAAAACAGATTAACAAAAGGATTCAAAGAAATACATGATACATTTATCAAAATGTCAAAGTTTGAAAAATATCTCAAAAAATGTTAAAACTTGCGTATTTCCGAAACGCATGATGCTTTTCAACTGAAAATTAAAACAAACATTCCTTATCCCATTTTACGTTACTGACATCAACAGCTTTTACCTTTGTTACTCCAATCACGAGTTATTGTCATTTTTCCAACCTGCCCCGCATGCCCACTAGCCCCGGTCTTCCTACTATAAAGCGTTAGAATACGATGTATAAATTTAATCTCTAATTAAAAAAGTAGCAATTTTATGTAGAATCAATTAAAATTGATTTCACTGTGATTCTTGAAATCATTTGAAATCGTCATGAAATCGATTCACTTTGGCAATCACTCCCACACCATTTTCTCAAGTGAGTAGCGCCTCGATAAGCAATTTAATTAAATCATATAATTATGACAGCGTACACGATAATTAATATGCGTCAGCTAACGACCCTACTTTCGAAGTGTACATAACTACTTTATAATCTACTTTAAATGAATAAACAACGACAAAAAACACTTATTTAATCACGTATAATTACTCTTTACAACGATCCTTTGTACATAAAGCCAATTCCAGAACCTTTACGCATTCGCAACGCCGCCAAACCCATACGCGGAAACACGCCCAATATAATCTTACACAACTTCCCGATCTGCGCGCGTTTTTGTTCAGCCTCCGTATCTCTTTTTTGCTCCATAAATCTATTTTCTACGAATCCCAATATTATTATACGTATATAACAAAGAGGCAAACACATATAAGATAATTTCGACCACGAAATCAATCCGCCTACCTGCAAAAAGCGATATCACCCGCGTATATTTATCAGTTTCGAATTACAAAGTCAAAAAAGCGCTCTCGCTCGCTGACGCTTACTTGTATATCGATCGCCTACATATATTACAAGCGCCGAATCAGCTCCCTCGTCAGCAAGGCCGGCGTGAAAATTCTCCTCGGCCTCCGAAAAAAAAATCCCAAAACCCACCCCGCATTACATATACATACGTACTTACCTATACACATATACGATAGATTATACAGCTACTGGGTAACATCGTAGCTAGGATGCATGTATATAGCCGCGGGTCAGCGTTTTGTTGTCGGGCACACTCGACCGTCGCCATGGCGACGCGGGCCGGTGGCACGCGCGCGATTGTTGCCACTGTGTTTTATGCCCTCTCCGGTAGCTTCTGCTCTTACCTGTCTCCGAAATACAAACCTTCGGTGAGGAAATCTTAAGCACACCTAGACGTAGATGATAAGGGAGGAGGATGGTGGCGGCGGACAAGCGTCGCGCGTTCATCATCTCGACGGCGCACAACTTCTTCGGGGTCAGCGTGCCGGACGACGAGTTGGAAAACGACGAGAGCAGGTTGCTGGATAAGTTCTTGGACCAGGCGAAGTGCAGAACGCTGTGCGCCGTGCCGCTCACCTCCAGTGGATACCCCGAGTACAGGGTGAAGCTGACGAGCGAGTTGTCCAGCGGTGGGAATACGCTCGTGTTTTTCAAGGTTAGTAATAGCTGACTCATATCGAATGTATATAAAAAGCAGGAGAGGTGATAGTAAGTAGCATTGTTATCGATTTTTTATTAATAAAGATAATAGAGTTGGGATTCTTCGATTTGTATAATACTTGTGTGGAGTGATATTCATTTTTGTATAATATATCGGTAGACAAACGTGTGTGCACGAGATATATCGAGAAGGAAAATAAAAATTTCAGCGATGTTTAGTGTAAAATTGATATGAAACGACAGCGAGTCGCAAAAGTTGTTTATATTGCAATAAACAGATGTAAGGTAACGAGGAAAAACGTTGGAAACAGTCACGTACTAAGATAACTTTATGTACGCTATCGAGTCATCGACTATTTTAATGCCGAGAACTTGAACGTATACACTTGAATTTTTTTCGTACCTTGAACCACGAGAATTCTATTTTACTATATGTCCGTCGATAAAAAAATTTTATCGATTTTTTCATAGCGCTCGCACGCTTATTATGACGAAGCAGTTTACTGTAGAGTATTAGTTTGCAATATACGGCCAATAATTACTAAATTTTCTAAAACCTTATAAATAGAGCTAATAATAGAAAATTGTAAATATAATAATAGCTCTTATGTTTTCTTTGTCTACACTGTTAAAAACTGTACTATCAAGTCACACGCGTGTGCGTAAAGTTTCATGCATTTGTAGCAAAAAATAAATTTGTGTATAGAAAATATGATGCTTAAAGTACCTTTATTACCTTCAATTTTAATTTAGTCACGCAAAATATCATACAAATATATATAATTAAAAATATTACTTATGTCGACTGCAACTTACTACACTGATAAGAATATTAATATTAATTAATTTAATTTGTGACGT
>JAPYZP010007840.1:0-12640 GCA_030522985.1 Torymus sinensis
TTATTCAAAGCATCTTCAATTCTTTGTATATCAATATAAAACTGTTTTACTTTATATATTTGCCGTTTTATAGTGCGTAAATGAGGATAGTGATATGATAAAATATTTAATTTTAAAAATTTAGAAGAGCATAAAAGAGGTTGCGCATAACAAATTATTGGATGACCAGATTTATTTGGAGCGCCAGTTTCAGCAGAGCAATTATCAATCTGTTTAAGAAAATTATTCGCATCAACATATGAAAAGTAGAGTAAATCTTCAAATAGTTGTTTAAGATCTTTTAGAATATCTGTATCAACCACTTTACAATAATTATTACAATTCCAAGTTTTGTTATTTTTAGTAGAATCTGTTAGAGGGAAGATATTTGTGGATTGACCTTTTTCGTTTAGAATAATAATGTTTGATTCTTCTAAATTTTCAGTACAAAGGCCCTCTTTAAATTCATATGCAGCTTCCGAAAAAAACGGTTCTGCTGTTGAACAATGTTTTGGAAAACCACACAAAGCTGTTAAAGCAGCGTGTTCATTTTCATGAATGGGCATGATGCCTAAGCGAGTCAATGAAATTGAAACCTTATCTTTACAGGATTGTAAAACTCTTTTTAAACGTGAGATATAAGTATCCCTTACGTAAATAGCAGTAGAAACCAATGATTTAGCTTCTTCTCTGCGATCTTCCTCATTAGAGGCAGAATCCAATTTTTCCATAATATTTCTTATGAATTTTTCCTTATTCTTTAGTAATTTATTAGTATCCTGTTTCAAAATAACCTTGTATTTGTTTTTTATTTTCTTTGCTACGGTGTTTTTAGCTTTTATAAGATTTTGTTCTTCATTTAAATCACAGTATTTTTTTTTCAAATCAAAATGCAATTTTCTTTTCGCGCATATATGTTTTTTATTTTTATTATAATAATTACGAGAGTTTTCCAAAAATTTATTTTTGTCTAAGTTATAAGCTTTTTTCTTTGAGTTTGATACTTGCTCTTTTAATTTGCTTTGATTAGCGTTGTAATACACTTTCTTTTTCTCTGATATCTTTGTTTTGTGTGTTTTGTAATACGATTTACATTTCTTTGATATCTTCGTTTTATGTGAATTATAATACTGAGCGTCAAATTTCCTCTTACGTTTTTTATTCTCATATTCTGAAACAACACTATTAACAATTGTTTCGGAAGTAAGAGTGCTTTCAGTTACAGTTTCCATGTTATTTGGCATATCAGTAGTTGTTTCAGCAGTAAGAGTGCTTTCAGTAATAGTTTCCATGCTATTTGGCATATTACCATTGCTTAAATAACAGGGATTTCTCTCAGTACAATCATTGACAAATCTTATATCAATATTTTCAATAGCAGAATTTTTTTCCAAAGAAATGTTTACTTTTTCGTTAATTAATTTTTTTGAGCAATCGACTGATTCAGATTCAACATATGTGTGAGGTATAATAATAGGTATGCCATCTGGTCCTTGTTTTGCATCAACATTTTTCATAGACTCATTTAATTTAACCTTTTTCAAATTATTTTTCTTTTTATTGTAATGCAATTTTCGTTTTTGTAATATTTCTGATTTGTGTGATTCATAATATTTAGAGTGTTTGTTGTTTTTGTGTAGAGAATCACAAGAGTCAGATAGGTTAATAATGGCAGAGACAGTTGTAAAATTATTATCAAGAAAGCTTTTATTTTGTTGATTAGAGCGAGCATTACTTATACAATTGTTGTTTGCAATTAATTTGTCAGCAATGAATTTATTTGTGTGAATTTTATTGTTATCAGATTGTTGAACAGATCTTTGATAATCATTTTTATCACTACTCATGAATTTATTAAGTCCAATCAAATTATTTTGCACCGACGACTGTGGTAAAGCTAGTTCAGAAACCTCTTCCAAAAATATTAAGTACACAGTATCTTTGCTGTTTTTTGGCCACGAAGAACGGCAGACGTTTAAGTCATCTACTCTCAACCAATAGTCATTTTCACGTAACATACAAGTATAATGGCCTAATTGCATCGTATAGCCATGATGGAATACACCACTTATTACTTTGTAATGCTTTTTGTTTATAACCACTATTTCTTCATCTAAATTCTTTATATTTAGGTTATTTATCTTTGTTATTGTGCCATTACTATTTACAAGAAATAACTTCAATTGCAAAATTATAGTTTTATTATTCGTACGTAGTAATGTTCTTTCTTCTTTGCCAGTTTGGCATCCATTACTACAATGGATCCCAGTACAGCTCCATTTATCGATATTAAAATTTATAATATCCTGTAATGTAACATCATTGCAGTTTGGTAAAGCCAAAGTTAAGATGTAATTATTGGTAGGTTCATCAGTTCGTGCACTTTTGCAAGTAGGACATCGCCTTTCAACTATCAATTCATGTTTTAAAACAGTGTGTAGATTATCAGATTTATTACAAAGATGTGTAATAAATTCGGCGGCATCTTGTTGTTCTTTTTTAATGTACTGTTTATGGGCAAATCCTCTCAAAGCCATTACATTAACTTGACCCCCAGAAACATATTCTTGTAGTGCAAAGTATAGGGTATTTTGTTCTGGGTTTTCAAATAATTTCTGTCTGATACAAGTACAATGCAATAAGGTTTGGAGAGATGCATTTGCATAACACTGAATATCTGGGTTAGGCTTTATGATTTTTTGCTTCTGAAGGGAATTTTTTATTAGTACTAACAATAGGAGAAAGCAAAAAATTCTCGTCAATTGCAATTACGTCATTGCTCAGTATGTTACTCTTATTGTAAACTGCTTTTTTCAATATAGAGACTTTACTTTGATTTAATACAATTGCACCTGACAATAACAAATGATTGTTAGGACTTTCATTTTTTAATGTAGGGAAATGAATTAATGTGTTGCGTTCAAGCATATCATAAAGATGGGGTCGCATTTTATCAACGTCGTATATGATTTTAGCTGGATTTTGTTGAAAAAATATCGATGTAGCAAATGCGATTGCGAAGACTCCACAGTCATGAGCATTGTTTTGGTATTGTACTTTTCTGAAATGTTTTGGAACATCGTCGAAAAACGGAAATAGTTGCCTTAGAAAAAGTTCATTTTTATAATGTAATCGACCGCTATTGAAAGAATCGAAAATGAAAATCGAAGTTGTATCGTAATAGCAACATATCCAATGGCCACTTAAACAATTGGGGCATATTCCATCACAGCTGTGTAACAGTTGTAAATGACGTTCATTGCGGTCAATAGGTTGAAGATTTTGTAACTGTGGATTTCTTACGATGCGTTGAACAATCAACGTACTTTGTGGCTTATAGCGCGAGTTAGTACGCAGTATGTTATGAAATAAATCAATATGACTATCTTTTAAAAGCGAACCATCAAGAATTTTGATTTTGTCTTCTCCCGTAAGAGCATACCTATCTAGTTGTATACTCATCATTTCACTCATTATTTAAGGTGGCACTGAAAATTGAATTTTTGGAGTCGCTGAAAACAGCCCATTTAAAGGCGCTAAAAGCAGCCTGTTTAAGGCGCTAAAAGCAGCCCGTTTTAAGGCGCTAAAAGCAGCCTGTTTAAAGGCGCTAAAAACAACCTGTTTGAAGGCGATAAAAGCAGCTTGTTTGAAGACGCTGAGAGCAGCCTAATTGGAGGCGCTGAGAGCAACCTGTTTGTAGGCGCTGAGAGCAGCCTAATTGGAGGCGCTGAGAGCTGCCTAATTGGAGGCGCTGAGAGCTGCCTAATTGAAGGCGCTGAGAGCAGCCTAATTGAAGGCGCAGAGAGCAGCCTAATTGGAGGCGCTGAGAGCAGCCTGTTTGAAGGCGGTAAGAGCAGCCGATATAAAAGAATATTGAAAAAAAAAAAAAATACAAAATAAGTATACTTACCTGCACTTTCCAAGAAGATGATTTTCCGTTGATCGCTGCGTCTGTACAATAAAATAAAGAACGTAAAACAGAAACTTGCCGTAAATGGTCAATTAAATTTTATTAAAACCATTATAACTCTGGAAATCCAGAAATTTCATACCCAATAACTGGCTATTAATATTAGAAACTTGCTATAAAATAGGAAATTCCCTTGTCCTGTTTTTATCTCCCGATGAAGTGCTTTTTCCACATAATTGAAGCATTAAATAGATAAAAAAGAAAATAGAATGACTTTTTCAATGGTCAACAGAAGCTTGCTCATAACTATTTCAAAAGTACTAAATTTGATCATTTTATTTAAATCAAAAAATGGTTAAAAGAAAACATTATTATGGGAAATAGTAAGAAAGGTGAAATGAAAATAAATATATTTTACTTAATATCTACGAAAAACATATTGCAATTGTTTTTGGAGGTGTTATAGGAATCGAAGTGCATGGTTTTTCAAAAATATTTGTGCGGATGTGTATATGAGTGTGTGAGTGTGTGTGTGTGTGTGTGTGTGTGTGTGTGTGTGTGTGTGTGTGTGTGTGTGTGTGTGTGTGTGTGTCTCAGCTTCTACTCCGACGATTTTAACCGGACAAGTCTCATTTTTTGTTGTGATTGAGGGTCAAAAATCTATTTTTTGATTCACCGATGCATTTTGCTTCCCTCTAGAGGAAGCTTTGTGATAGTAATTTTTTGAGTTGTTGTAAAAACATGTTATAATTGTGTTTTGAGTTGTTACGAATCAAAATATATGGTTTTTGAAAAATGTCTGTGTGTGTGCGTGCGTGCGTGCGTGCGTGCGTGCGTGTGTGTGTGTACGTGTGTGTGTGTGAGTGTGTGTGTGCGTGTGTGTACGCCTGGATCTCAGCTTCTACTCGGTCGATTTTAACCGGACAGGTCACATTTCTTATGTATTTTTTTATGGCGGGTCAAAAATCCGTTTTTTCATTGGGACGATGCGTTTTTGTTTTATTTCGAATTTTTGGTTTTTCTCAAAATTTATTTTTGCTTTTTTTTTAATGATAGGATCAAAATATTTGAAGCAGATAGGTTGCATTCGAAAGAGAATTAAATTACCTATATTTTTTTTATTATTAACAAAAACGTATTTTTTTTTAAAGCTTATAACTCCCAAACTAAACGGTCAATTTTTTCGAGAAAAATAATGATGATAATGCAGAATATAAATAGCTATAATCTGTGAAAAATTGAGGTTAGTTTTTGAGAAAAAAATTGAAAAATGAAACAAATGAGTTTTGTATGTCCAACGATTGCAAGAATAAAATTGACTTGATGGCTTCAAAATTCCTTGTAGAGGTAGATTTTGGATAGTTCTCGGTCGAGTTCGTTGGGCAAAATTATTAATCAATAAATTTCAGAGATATTTGAGGTTAAAATTTTTTAAACATTTTTTTCAAATCATAATTTCTTGACAACGGCTATACGTATCAGAATCGAATGGGTAGCATTCGAAAGAGAATTAAAATACCTATATTTTCTAAAAAAAAATTAATTTTTTAGCTATCACGGTTCTTTTGTTATTAACAAAAACAAAAACGTGTTTTTTTTTTTAAAAAAAGCTTATAACTAATGATGTTCTAGGGTATTTTTTTTGTGAAAAATTTATTTTTAGAATTTCAATTGATTAAAAGGAATCAAAAAATTATTTTGAGGAAGCTAAGTACTAAAGAATTGGCAGTGGTTTTTTATTTCGAATTTTCGATTTTCTCAAAATTGATTTTTGAAGAGCGTAAAAAAACCTATATTTCATAAACGTCTTTTTTTAATCTTATAACTCCGAAACGAAACGTTCAATAAAAAAAAAAAAATAAATAAAAAAAGAAAATAAAAAAATGATAATGCAGAATATAAATGACTATAATCTATAAATATTTGAATTTATTCTGTCGACTAACTTTCGAGAAAAAATTGAAAATAAAAAAATCAGTTTTGTATGTCCAGCGATTACAGAGGGTAAAATTGACTTAATCCCTTCGAAATTCCTTGCAGAAATAGATTTTGAATGGCTCTCGGTCGTGTTCTTTGGATGGTTGGTCCGTAAATTCTTGAGAATTGTGTGAAATTTCATAAAAAAAATATAAATTTAAAGTAAAGGTTATATTATATATTTAGTAATTTCAAAAGGTTTTAAAAATAATATTACCATCAATTATTTTGTTTATCTTTCACACATAATTTAAAAAAGAAATCATCACACCTATTATTTTATTTATATATTATAGTACATAATTTAAAAATTAATATACTTCTTAATCTTCATAAATAAATTTAATCACAAATGGGTGCAAGAATTATAAATTTTGTTATTAAAAATTAATTAAAGGAATCAATAAGTTAAGAGTGAGGAAGCCATGTGCTAATGAATTGGCAGCTTTTTTTCTCACTGCGTAATTATTTAAATTTTAGTAAGCTACTAGTTACAGTTCACTTCAATTTAACCTTAAGACTATAAAACAATAAGAACAAAAATTTGAAAGTTAGGTTATTCTTTTCCCAAAATTTGTTAAATGTGTGAATAAAATGAGAATAAGCATTTTACCGGGACCTAGGACCTATTCATTTCCTATGTTTACTGAGATTCTGTTGAAATCTTGATAGACGTATTTCCACCAGAAAAATAATAGATATAAATAAATTATTGTACGAATTTTTAATAATTTTTTACCCTTATTTCGCATATTAAATATTGTTACATAAAATAAAACCACTGCTTTGAGAATAGCAATAGTATTTTTCGATACTAGTGTGATAAACAAGTACAGCTACATATACTATAATTATACTAGAATCATAAATGTCAAGCATTTAATACAACACAAAAAGTGGTTAAACATAATATTTAATGATCAATGTTGATTTAGTTTATTAACCATTTACTTTTAAATCAACGAAGCATGAAATAATAAAATAACTTATGAGTTGAATAATTAGAAACATATAAATAATTATTTTTTATTTATTGTTACATCATCAATTATCTAGTAACTTTTATTTTGTTGAATTTTAATTTTATTTTAAAGATTTTTAAGAAACCTTTAAATTTAAATACTGTTAGAAATATATTGATTGTTATAATGTTTTTATACATTAAACTTAACTGTATA
The DNA here is from genome assembly GCA_030522985.1 of Torymus sinensis. Taxonomy (NCBI): domain Eukaryota; kingdom Metazoa; phylum Arthropoda; class Insecta; order Hymenoptera; family Torymidae; genus Torymus; species Torymus sinensis. The sequence goes on from JAPYZP010007840.1 coordinate 7,045, forward strand.
AATACTTATTAGCTAAAACTTATCAGTAAATACGCACAGTTGTCTTATAATGTTTTTATACATTAAACTTAACTGTATAATAAAAAATACTTATATTAGCTCAGACGTATCAGTAAATACGCACAGTTGTTTTATTTTTTAATTATTTTTATAAACAGCTGTAAAAGTAAATTATTCAACATAATTAGTCTAACAAGCAGATAATTTTATCAAGAAAATAATTGTACATTAGAAAGTTAAAAATAAAAATTACAAGATAAGTTCATCAAGTGAAAACATTTTCTAATATTTTGTAATGATGAGGTTATTTGTATATTATGGTGTGTTAAATCATTCAATCAGTGAACATAACTCTGTACAGCTGTTATTGAGATATTATATACATAATTGGAGTAACTTAATTGTGGTCAAACATCCTTAATATCCATAAAAATAGTTTGTTTAAAAAATGAAGATAGGAAAGTTGATTGTTAGCTCAGTTTCAAGTTTGTAAGACATTTCAATTTTCAATTTCTACATTTGCCTCTATCAAAGTAACATAAAAACGCCATAGCCTATATAATACTCAGATGATTTACAATATACAATGCACAGTAAAAAATGACAGAATTAAATAATAAACACATACACACACATACACACACACACACACACGCACACACAACCGAACTGATAGACGATTAAAAAATATGCAGGTAATTGTAAAAATGTTATCCTGCACAAAAATAATATAAAATAAATACCCTGATGTATGTACAAAATTTCTTTAAATGCGAAATCTCTTAGGTACTTTATACCTCTATAATAAAAAGTCCACACCAAATATCCACCATAGATAATTTAACTAAACACAAAAATAGATTAGTAAATATTAAATATAGTTTTAGCTGTTTTATTAGAAATAGATTCGACAAGTATGGCTTTTTGGTTTAATAGATGGATGACATGAACAAATTTATTAGTGAAGTATGTGAGAAAACTATTGCGATATAGGCTACATCTCACCCGACAATAAAAAATGATGAATGAATCATAGCAAAAATAAATGTAGTCAGAGGAGATGTTTCATTTGTAAGCACCTATATTCTAAAGAGATGTCCGCTATTATAATTGCATATGATTCAATTCAATAAATGAAATTATTAAACAAGAATTTGTTATTATAAAATCATTACTTACAATTACTTTCAAAAACGATAAAACAGCTGATACTCCAAGAAAGTACTACTATAAACAAATAATTTTCAGCAAATTTCTTTTTGTCTCAGAGCACTAAGTATGCTAACTAACTATAAAACAAACTACAAAATTTATAGTTTGTCATTGAAAATGCACAATCTAGGCATTGAATCTTAAAATCCTGGCATCAAAAATATTTTCCCATTCTATGTATACCACGATTTATTATTAATATAATCTTATTCTCTTCTCTTATTTAAAATCTCTTATTTGAAATACTCATAAACAATTAGCTATCAAAGGTTGTTTCAGGCAGTGTCCTCATAGGTTCCAGTGTTCCAGTTGTACCAACTTGTTTATTATGTAAGGGAACGTCTACATTGGGCGTATTCCGAAACTCGGGCGCCGTGGCGCCCACAAAACACGAGTTACCGAACGTACCGAAATGTTTTGGATGAAGCGTTCCATAATGCTCCTGGAGATGATTACCCTAGTGACGTTATGATTTTTAAAAAAGTAGAAAATTGACAAAAAAAAACCTGCTGTGTTTATTAATATTAATCATCATTTAATAATTTATTTAATTTATTGATGAAATAGTTAATAAGATCCTAATAGAATCAACCAATCAGCTGAATGCTGATATCACGGTGCAGATGGCGCGGAGCACGGAGTAGGGGTCTATGACTACGACCGCGCTTATGTGGCCCCGGCCTAAATATCCTATTGGACTCTCGGATCTCAGGCTCCTTCTAAAATAAGACACGCGCTTCTTGATTGCATTAAAGAATCGTAATATGTATGTAGGGATTTTATCTCTTTATTATTAGTGACGGTAGCGTGTTCAACTGTTCAGTACCGTTGACTTCTTGAATTCTTGGAGACGAATTTCAAGTTAGCGAATAGGTAGAAAAAACAAGTACAGCTCTGGACTTTCTTGTTACTTACCATGATAAATAATTAATATATACTTAGTAAGTATACCAGTAAAAAAATGGCAAACAACAATATTGATGTAAGTATAACAAAAATAACATAATAAAAAAAATATATAAAATAATTATAACTGTATTAGCTAGCTAAATAATTATCCTACAATTAAAATATGAAAGAATCTTCAAATTTCAATGTATAACAAAAAATTTATTGAATTTTTTTTTTCTTAGTAATAACAAAAATAAGTAGTATAATTATGTTTTTTTTTTTGTTCTTTTGTGTACTTAAATTAAAATTATTAAAATTAATTCTAAAATAGTAGCTTTTTCAATTTATATTAGAAAATCTTTGAAAGCAATATGTTATAGCTAGTTAAAATTACTATATAAAAAATAATATACTTTATAACATTTTTGTGATGGTATCTTTTGTTCCAGTTTAATCAATTTTTAGATGAATTAGAAGCCGACCTAAACCTTCCAAATAATAGAGGTAATGATACATACCATATGATCTATGTATGCATAGATCTTAAAAATTGAAAATTAAGTAAAACTTAAAAAATATAATAAACATTTAACAACAATATAAGTTGACATAAAATTAATTGGATTTCACAGGTGCACAACTAAATATAAACCCAAATAGAGACCATGTTGTTATTGATATGCCGGAAGAAATGGATGTTGAAAATGCTGATCATAATGTTGAAATGCCGCCAGCAATTAATAATCCAATAATTCATCAAAATGACGCACCTCTTGCAAATAATAGAGGTAAAGTACATGACATGATATTAAATTTTATGTTGACATTAAATAAAAAAGAATATAGCTTTATTTCGCTATTTTTAATTTTAAGATCATGTACCACGTGCAAATCAAGAAGTTCCAGCTAGGGGTAATATTGTAGCTGTGAATAATAGGATAGAGCAACAGAATGAGAATGTTGTGCCAAATGGTCAAAATAATAACAGGACTCATAACTATGAAGGTAATAATACTGTATACTAATTACTTAATTGCTTCAATTCAATAATCATATCAAAATTAAGATCATATTAAATAAAGTATTTTAATGATAAATTTTTTGTAGGGCGAGGAAGTAGAGCTGGTAGAGCCAGAGGTTATTATAACCGTTATAGAAATAATCAACACCCTTATCAAAATGCATTTAACGATTATGCTACAATAATTGCTAGTATGGTGACAGCAAGTAAACGTCAAGGTGATGCGGAACGAAGTGGAAGAAATAATAAAAATTTTAGAAATAATGGATTCAGAAACAACCAAAACAGAAACAATTACCAAAACAGAAACAACAATGAAAACAGAAACAACAATGGAAACAGAAACAACAATGAAAACAGAAACAACAATGAAAACAGAAACAACGATGGAAACAGAAACAACAATGGAAACAGAAACAACAACCAAAACAGAAATAACAACCAACATGGAAACAACAACCAACATGGAAATAACAATCAACGTGAAAACAATAACTGAAATAACAAAGAAGTGAAAAAAATATATTCTGTAATGCTAAAATAATGTTAAAAAGGAAGAGTGTAAGATTATATTATATTATAATTATATTATTATAATATTATTTTATGTTCTATTTCACTAAAAATGTATTTTTTAAAATAAATAATTCTCACCATTATTCGCAAATTATTAATTAATAGTATCTAAATTCACAAATTCACCTCATATTATTATTTATGTATTTATGTACGTATTTGACTCATGCTATACTAAAAACCTATTAAAACCTATTAAAACTGATTATTATTTATGTATTTATGTACGTATTTGACTCATGCTGTACTAAAAACCTATTAAAACCTATTAAAACTGAAAATCCTGCTTTTATAAGCTAAAAAAATAAACAAAGGATAAAAAATATAATTCACATTATCATTAAAAGTATAATTAAAGTATATTTTGAAAATATGAGTCATTTTATCCCTATCTAATAAAATAGAGAATAAGTTTATTATAAACAATTTAGTTTTCAATATCATAGTTGTTGCTTCCTTATATTTACTTTTTGTCACATTTTGAATACCAGAAATCAGAATATATTTCTACGTTATTTTCCAGCAGATGATGTTTGTAGATTTCAAACAACATTAGCTTTGATTTTAAAAAATTAGCTTAATGAGAGAAAGATTCATAATGGTGATCTTGAAAACTTGTATTCATAAAGAAAAAAAGTTTTGAAAAAACTACATTCACGGTTTTGAATAAACCAGTTTGGCAAGGACTGGAAAGGAAGTGAATCTGCATCTATTACCCCACTCACTGTGCTTTAAATACATGGTTATTTATATTCTAATACTTCTAAGATTCTTGCACTTGTACTCCATTTGCATCATTTTCAAAATCTTGATCATTATTTTGAGAAGTCTGATTTTTTTATGGTTCTTGTTGCAATAATAATACATTTTTTTACTATCTTCACCTTTTCGAGACTATATATAAAATAATTAAAAACTTGTAATTGACAAGTAGTGAATAATCTTCACCTCATCGAATTTTTTTCCTGAATCCATACTTCTTGACTCTGTAAATAAAAATTCTCACAAAGTACTAATTCCAAGTAGCGAATAATCTTCACCTCATTGAATTTTTTTCCTGAATCCATACTTCTTGACTCTGTAAATAAAAAATTCTCACAAAGTACCAATTCTTTTAAATTACCATTTAACATTTAATCATTTAATACTTATCTGAAAACATCCAAGAAGCACAACATCTTTACAATGCAATAATGCTCCACAGCCACCGCAAGGAATTGAGCTGATTTCGTAGTTAGTAGTTCACAATCTGATTTCACTTTCAGAATCTGGTATCTGGTAGTCTGAACCTCATAATTTGACATCCAAGATGATAGTGCATTCATAAATCATCTCTTATCTCTTAATCTTATGTTAATTAATTTCTTAACATAACCTTTTGTACTGTTTATTTGGACCAGTATACTATATATATAAGAGTAATGTAAATTGTATATATATATATATATTTTATTAAAAACTTTAAAAGAAAACATATATATATATTAGAATGTACTATACGCTTTTTTTCAGTTTAGGTTAAGTATACGAAAATAATATATATATATATATATATAACACACTAACTCGGGTGCCGCGCATGTGTAACACGGGCGCCGCGCATGTGTATATATAACCGGAGGTCGGAAGAACCGGAAGTCGGAAGAAATCGAATGGAAAAACATGAAGAAATTTTAGATCGGAAACCAGACATAAAATTTTTCACTATTTAATATCTCTAATATAAGAACATCTTTTTACATGAAACTTTTTGTACAACATGGTATAACAATATAAAGCATGTTGTTATTTTTTTTGAGTTAATATAAAAGCGTTGAAAATTGCAGTAAATATTTCAATTTCTCGAGCACCCATTTCAATGTATATCATCGCGCGGTCGTCCTAAGGCTCTTCTAT
>JAPYZP010007843.1:0-35736 GCA_030522985.1 Torymus sinensis
AGCGGTAGCAGCACGCCGATGAGCATTGCGTCGACGTCGACGTGCGGCGTGGCGACGGTGACGAACACCATGACGACGGCCAACACGATAACGCACCGGGACATCGCGACGTGCGGCATGGCCGGCAGAAACAGCAACAACTCGCCGAGAGGACACAGTCCGAATCGCGAGCGCGAGAGCTATAGGTATGCTTTTTTTCTTTCTGTTTTCCTCGTCCACGTGGTTGCCTTCACGTGAATTATGATAGCGAGAATGGATGTTTTATGGCTCGTTCATTATAGTAGTAACGTGAGCAGTCTGAGCAGAGGCAGTATAACACCGGTCAGTGTGCCAAACACCTCGTCCCCGGCCAATTCTAGTCTACCTACATACTCAAAGGGTCAAGGGTGGATCGGGTAAGATATTGCCTCTCTTATGCTCATTTGGAAGACTTGTAAACATAATAAGAACGTTCTTGTCAAGATCAAGTAGTAACGCTTCCGAATTGTTTGTTTACAGCAGCAGCGCAACGTCACCGGCGACGGCAACATCGGCGCCGCGGCCGACTCCGCCACCGGTCCCACCCCTCGGCCTCCACACGTTCCCACCGCCGATGTTCGCGGCGCCCCTGCCGCCACCCGTATCCAGCGCCAGTCCGCACACTTCCTTGCCATCGCTTCCCCCACCCACCACCATGTCCAATCCAAATCCCTTCTCGGCGGAGTCGCTGTTCCAATCGAGTAGTGAGTATACAGGTTTTATTTTGTATTGTAGAGAGTCGAGATGGGCGATGGTATGGTTTCGATTGATGATAACGTATTTTATGGGAAATAATATTAGCCGTTTGGCGTTCGCTGCAGACGAAGATATTTAATTGATTAAGAACAAATGTACAAACGTTTTTATCGATGAAACCGTAACTCGCTCATCTCGCGAATCATAAAAGCACACGATTGCTATGTTAAAATGAAGAATCAAAAGTAGGTGTGAGCCACGTGCAAGGCCAGACGGACATGTTGCGCCGGGAGCTGGACAATCGATTCCTGGCCTCGCAGGACCGAAACGTCGCTGGACTCGGACCTCCGCCGTACCTCCGGACTGAGATGCATCATCATCAGCATCAACACACGCATGTACATCAGCACACGACGCCGATAATGCCACCGCCTTCGGCCTCGTCACTCTTTCCGCCGCCGATTGTGAGTGTTTGTTGGGTGACATTGCCATTCATGCTTATCAGTAAATTAGTCAATATTTACATGTGAAAATCGAGTATTTTTCAGAAAGTATCGTCATTTTAAAAGAATAAAGAATCTCATAAATATTTGTTGTCAAAGAACCATTATTGTTTAATTTAAATATGTTGGAAATTGTTCAATATACTTGATTAGAAATTCCGATTAAAAATTAAAGCTACTTATTGACATTTTTCAATTTTGTAAATAAAAAAAAAAAGAAATGTTTGCAATTTTAATACATGTATATATCATTTACAGTTCAAGGACATTCCAAAGCTGGGTGGAGTGGACTCTCCATTTTTTCGGGGGAATCTCAGTATCGGAAACTACTCAGGTTTCAACGCTGGCCTTTTACATCCTGGCTTGGGGCCACCGTCGACACCCTTCGTCGCTCCAAGTCATGTAACGTCATACGCACCTACGGTAATTATCGTCAAAACACATATACGTAATAAAATGTTTCCTAGTTCATTTCATAGCCCCCGGAAATTTGGTATGCCAAGTAGTTAAAGGACGCATTAAAAGCTTTTTTCATTCTTATGTCTATACATTGTTTAGAGAAAAAAATACGTTAACTACATTGTTTAATTTTTTTCGTACTTTTACTTCCTACATATTTGATCGCTTCATTGGAAATACGCAAACTATAACAACTTATTAACTTTGCAGAAGACTGGAAAATGGAACGCGATGCACGTACGGATAGCCTGGGAGATTTACCACCACCAGCAAAAGCAACAAGCGGAAGCGAAAGCTGGTGGCGTCAACACAAAAACGGAATTGCTACGACCACCGGGTCACCTATTTCAGTCCGGCCCCTCAGGTGGTTTGGGTCTGAGTGGGCCTCAATTAGCTCCGCCGTTCTCCTCGGCACTCTCAACACATCCACAGGGTCCACCGGTATCGCACACAGTTGGATTCTTATCCGCACCGTCGTCTCATTTAGGTACAAAGCTTTGTCTCTTTGTCAAGATAATTTTATTATAATTCATTAAAGAATTTCAAGTATAATACATGTGTATTTTTCGCAGGAGCAGGAATGTCGCCATTCGGAAGGTATCCACCAAGTTTCCCTGGTGCCAACCCGAACTTCCCAGGTCTTTCAGGGTTCCCCCAAGCGAGAGATATGCCACCCCTGGGAGCCATGAGCTCAGTTCATGACCCGTGGAGAGGGTAAATATAATCGATCGACTACTTCTCATAGTTTCATCCCTAACAAAAGCACCTAATCCAATTTATTTCACAGGTTGCAACGCGCATCGAGCGGTTATCCTCCCACGACTGTCGCCTGGAGCTTGAAGCCCGAGCCGCCCGCTATGGACACGCGGCGGGCCGAACTCGAGGAGCGTGAACGCGAACGCGAACGTGAACGCGAACGAGAACGTGAACGTGAGCGCGAGCGTGAACGCGAACGCGAACGAGAGCGCGAGCGCATCCGACGAGAAAGGGAGCGCGAGGAGCAGCGCGAACGCGAGCGCAGGGAGCGCGAGAAGGAGGAGAAGCGAAAGCAGCAGGAGGCCGCCGAACGGGAACGTGAGAGGCGAGAAAAGGAACGCCGGGAAATGGAGAGGCGAGAACTTGAGCGAGAGAGGATGATACAGCAGCAACAACAGCAAGCGAGACAGCATCAGCAACAACAACAGCAGCAGCAGCAGCAGCATTTGGTTCGAGATAGGTCACCGTTGAGGAACGGAGCGAATCCCATGGACGGTGCGCCGATGATTAGGGTAAAGGAAGAGCCGAGGAGTAAAGACGATGACGTCGTGATGTTGTCGAGGGCTCCGCCACAGGGTCCACCGCAACAGCCCAATACCTTGCCTGATCCAAGGTTCGTCCGGTTGGTTTTCTTCTTTTTTCAATTTTTTCGTATTGCAGTTGAATGGCATGTGTTGTTTTGATGGGTGGTTCAAGGGTATTGTTCAGTACTATCACTAATTGTCGATTAGTGTAGGGATTTTTCCAAATTCGTGAAAATAAGGAGGTGACGCTGCGCGTCACGGTAATCTGGCAATCAAGAAAATTTTATTTGGCTAAAAATGTTGAACCATACATTTTGCGGAACAAATGAGGTTTGAGCCAAGGTACTGAGCATATCTCTAAGACAGAATGACAAAATAAAAAAATGAATTCAATGCTGAATAATGTTTAGTTACATTTGACGTTGAAATGTATTATTTTTGAAATAAGGTTATTTTACAGAGTAATTCTAAAGCATTGAATTCCATTGTCATCCTTGTTCGACAACGACAAAAAATCACAATAGCCATCCACTTGAAATATATCCACTGCATTCTGTTATATATTTAAACGTATATATTTCTGTTTACTTGAATACAGAGAAAAATACGAATTACGTAATGACCGCGTGGATCTGCAGAACATGTTACATGACCCTGAAAAATGGATAAGGTTTGTGATAACTCAATGCATCACACACTTGCAAATATTTTCACTAGCATTTTATGACTTAGTAATTTAAATTATCATTATAAAATGACAAGCTAAATTCGTTTGAGATCTTTATTTTTACAAGGAAAAACAAGATTATCGTTTTCAACGCTTTTAAAATATACAAGCAAATATTTCTGAACACGTCTAGTGATAAATTTCTCGTTATTATGTTGATTTGATAATTATTGATAAAATATTTAAATATAAGTGGATGCTAACCTATAATTTATAGAAATTATGTAAATGACTTATTAACAATTCATATACGATTATTTCTAATTGAAATGTTATATAAATACTTATTTTGTAATTATTATAGTTACGATGCACGATAATGATTGAGCATATTTCACAGTTTTGTTATTACCGCATCATTCTAATAGTCAATTTAATTTTCTAAATCATAATTTGTTTCACAACTTGCAACAGATCATTTGAGTTACCTACCTTAGTTTCAAACATGGCTCGATCTATACAATATGTACAAAAAAAATCACTAATCTACTAATCACAATATATTTATATATACATTGGTATAAATACATACAAGGAAACTTACTTATCATTTGGTTTATATCAGTGAATTTCAGCCGTTTGTGAAACTAATGTACTTAATGCAAATACAAAAATTTGCAGAAACAATTTGCAATTCACGGTCGACTCTCTCCAGAAGTCGACCCCGCAACACACTACCGTCTTCGCAACATATTTGACTAATTCTCCATTTTCTCCACCCACCCACAGGTATCACCACGCGCATCCACACGCTGCCTATCTACAGAGCCGTCACCCGCACACGGTGCCCGGACCACCGATGGCTCGCACTATGGCGGGTCTGCCGGGACTCTCGCACCCCATGCAGCACTTCGCCCCGCCACCGCCGACAAACGCCGCGGGTCAGCCGACGGTGCCGCCCTCGTGGGCCACGGGCGATCCCTTCCGCGACCCGTACCGCTACGACCCGCTGCAACAGCTGCGCTACAATCCGCTGATGGCAGCGGCGGCCTATCGGGCCGAGGAAGAGGAGCGCGCCAAGCTCTACGCGGCAGGTTACCCGCCACCCCCGCCACCGGGCTCCGTGAGCGGCCTGCGTGGCAAGGACCCGAGCCCGGGACCTCTTAGCAATCTCCACATGCATCACCGGGCGGGCCCGGGCCCGGGCCAGGTGCCCGGCCAGGGGGTGCCCGGCGCCGGTCAGCCCCAGGTCAGACAGCTCGAGACCATGGTGCACAACGCTGCGGATCTGCACAAGAAGGAGGATGCCTCGCAGTCGCGATGATGATAAGCTGCGCTGAGGCCCGACGAGCCTTGTTTCTGTGTGTCTATGTGTGATAGAGAGAAAGAGAGGGAGCGGTGCGGGGCCCCGCGAGATGGTGGCCTTAACCGATCCCGGTGAGAGAGCGAGAGAAAGAGAGAAAAGATGCGAGGCGCGCGCGCAACTTTGTACATAGAGGACTATTATATATTGCTAATATTTATAGAGATTACGAGGAAGGAGGAGACAGAGAGAAAGAGAGAGTCGTATCACGGTACTTTAAGTTCACGTTGCGTTCTTTTGCTATGTGGATAAACTAGCCTGACGCTGCACTATAGCGTGGAGAGATATAAGAGGCAGAGAGAATGAGAGAGAGAGAGACGTGGATCGTTTTTAGATGATTTACTTTCGGACACGGTTGCTAATGCGGATGTGCGTTGTGTTTAGTTGTTGTTTTTGCTCGGCGCTTGCGTGAATCAAGTCGCATTCGACGGGCACGTAATTACTGCAGTAAAATTGCTGACGATGTACCACCGCGATCGTTTTACCGGCGCAAAAGCGCTGATACTACTCTTACAGAAGCGGAGAAAGAAAGAAGAGATAGCTATAGACGTGGGCGAAACGGGGAGGATACTTTTGTACTTTTCGCGTGGTCTTGTTTGTTTTTCTGCCTTCTTAATTGAGTGCTTCTACGATTCCGAGTGCCCCGCGCGCCGGTGCTACACGGGACAGAGTATTTTTTGTACATTTTTAACTGTGGTGAGAGTACTGAGAGAAAAGTACAAGGGATTCTGACAAAGTGTTTTTGCTCATGTCGGTATACAGTGATAACGTTATTAGTTCTTTTGTATAGTGAATGTAACGAAATCTTCTTCTTTCATTTTTAATAGGACAAATTAATATCTTAGTGTAAATTTCATTTTTATGCATACTACAGTGATTCGTAGAGTGGCTGTTGAGTACATCGCTACAATTTTAACGTAGTAATCTTGTAAATATAATATATACACAAAGTTTCTCTATGCGCGGAAAAAGTTGCTTTGCGAAAGTATCTTTTTTTATTGCTAACAAAGTGTTTTTTGTTATACAACGTGAATAAAAAGTTAGAAAAAATGTTTTCACAATCTAAATAATTTAATTGCTATTAAAGACTCTTTATTTGTAATGAATTTTTGCTGAAAAGATGTGAAAAGTGTAAAAAGATTTAGTTGAATTCTCGGTGTATTTATTATATATATTTTTTGGTTGAATTATCGATCTTGAATAGTAAATGCATAATTAATTTAAGACGGATATTCTATACCTCGGACTGAATTTTATTGTAAAGACGACTCTTTTTTGTGTTAATCAAATTTGGGAAAAATGTAATTAATTTTAAATTATCATATTCAATAAAAATGTATATATTTAATGATTTTACATATACTTGTAAAAATGTATTTGTTATTGAAGTTAATTTTATACATTAAAGCGGTATTCAACATATAAAGTGTATTTATTTCCTTAAAATAATAGATATTCTTTATATGTTTACGTAAAACTGCAAAGTGATATATTAGCTTTACTTTTATCCTATTAAATTGAGTCTAATAATAACAAAAATTAAAGTTTTCGGTTAAATATTCTTGTGTATAATGTATTTATTTCCGCAAATCTTAATCGAAGCATTCATTGATAACATTTTTGTTCTACTTAAAAAAAAAAGGATCTTAGAGAAATTTATGTAATCACTTGTGCGAAAATTTTTGTCTTAAATAAAAACCTAATGAATGTGACTTGTTTCATGTAAAAGCCAAGCAGTAGGTGAAATATTGTTTAATTACTTTTCAATTGGCACTATTCAGTAAATACAATAAAAAAAGTATCCGCTGTATTTCAATAAATTAATGATTTTAAGAAATGATTATTTTTTACTTTTTGTGATGTAACCAACGTTTTAGTCGCTGATTTCGAACTTTGTTGATAATAACAATGGGCTTAAGTGCATGATTAATTTAAAATACTTAAATGTAATCATGTGCGGATCAAACGTTTCTCCTTCTTCCGTATATGAATGGAGAAAATACGTTTTATCCTGTATCCTGAAGAACTACGTAAGGTGTGATATTTTTTGTCTTTCATTTCGAAGTCAGTGACCGAATCAAAGGAATTCGACTTTGACGTTTCGTCTCTCTTTAAACATAAAAAGCCAATTCTGAACGCTAAGACGCAAGCAAGAAAATTAAAAAAGATGTGAAAATATTGAAAAAAGACTTGAATATTTTAACGTGTGACGTAAAGTGAAGGAAATATGTACACGGGACAGGTGGTTTTTAGAGAAATATTAAGAAATAAGGAAAAAATATATAAGAATCAATGCAACAGCTCTCGCTGACCGCCAGCGACGCTCCGCAAAAAAAAACTGTTTGTCTGTCTATAGCGATTATAAACTTTATTCGTAAACGATGATAACTATCTGCGTACAGTTACAAATATCGTGTGTAATATTAATTAATTAACGTAGTGAGAAACAAGAAAAAAAGATCGCAAGGAAGAGACAAATGCTGCAACGTAAAAAGGAAACTTTGTCACGGGTGGAGAACGCGCCTATAATTAAATTCTAGAAAAATAAAATGAGGAACAGAGGACTGAAAGTGAACACTGATTAAGACGCGAGTTTACGCCGGGCGACTGTGCGCTTCGATCTCGGACGCGTCACTCGAGAACTGGATGTAAGAGGAAAAAAGCAAGAATGATGGAGAATGCAAGAGAGGGAGAAAATGTGGACGAGAAACTGAGGAATGAAAAAAGACGAACAAGAGTCAGAGAGAAACGAGTACGAATAAAGAGAAGCGAGAGAGACAGATTTAATTATTTATTTATTACCAGGCATCGAATACGATTAATCGAATCTCTGTAAATTGCTGACGCGTCTAGAGAAGCGAGACGACGAAGATAATGGTAATACATACGCGAGTATCAAGGGTGAAAAGGGAAGGGGAGCTCGATTGCTATTGATATTGGCTCTCATTTCGTTCGTGTAATATAAATTGTAATAGGCAAATTTTGCGTTACGATATAGACAAGACTCAATTTTCGCCGAAGGTATAGCGGAGCGAATTCTAGAGGTCGCAAAAGAGATATAATAGCGGGAAATGAAAAAACGGGACGAAAATCCGAAGGAAGCGGCGAACAATCGAGTCAAAGAGAGCTTTGGACTATTTCCTGTGATACGTTTAAAGCAAAAAAAAAGATAACGAAAGATTATGTGTGTATGTATAGGAAAGAATAATTCAATTAAAAAAAAAATATGTTTTGAGAATTTTTTTCGTAATATTCTCTTTGATCGTTTGTCACTTACCAGATAGAATCTACGATTCGAGAATTCGGCCAGATAATTTAGTGGAGCTTGCACACGATTTGTAAAAGCTACAGCAGCGATTCCGCGGTCCGAAGGAACAAGTCAATTTGAGAAAACGGAAACGAATTCGACATAAAACTCCCATATACTTTGTACCTGGTGTTTCGTTTCACTATAGATCAAAAATGACAAAAAAAGATAACGAGGCGAGGAATTTTTCGGAAAGAAAAATTTATATATATATACCATGTACAAATTATATATATATATAATTAGTTGAATATCGCGATGATCCCAAACGCCTTTAGGGGACAGCACTAACATACATATAGTATTAACGCTGTAAATACAAAAAACTAAAAACCATTTTGATTCACCATTCTAATTGTCTGTGTACTTTGATCGGGCAAACGAATTATATAAATTATATATGATCGTAAGAATTTTCGTCTTTTTAACTATATGTAATTGTATATAACCATACATAATTATATAAATTTTCTTTCCTAGACGAGGTAAGAAGTATAAACTGTCTGATGATGCGCGATTATTATTAGTTTACCGCAGCTAATTTTGCAGACTGTTTTATAAATACGAATTGATTTTCTACAATCGCTGTTTGATTACAAAAATATGACAAAATTTTCTAGATAAAAACGCAAAACATGGGATGTAACTGTATAGTATTTTTCTCAGTACGGTTCTATCTGGATTCCTTTGATTTTGTTTATTCATGTATGTTCGTGACAGTAAATGACACATTCAACCGAACAAAATTTTTCCTGCGCGTCCCATCATCACCGGCGAACGAACACACGCAGTCACTCGAATTCCTTCTGTTTTTCTCCCCATTTTTTCGGCCTCGCTGCTGCTGGGCTCGCTAAAGTATTGAAACATGAGAGAAGCAACGGACATAAGAATGTGGCATTTGTAAAGTTCACGGGAGCGACGAACGCGGGGTGCAGTTGTTTATATTATTTTTCACAACGATTTGCGAACCGAACAATGTGTAGGTCATTCGAAGAACTGTAGATATTTTTCATCAATGCAGCTGAAGATGATAAAATAATAAAAAAAGAAGAAAATAATGGAAAAATGAATTGCAATGCGATGCAATGGTTCTGTTTTTGTAGATACCGAGAGGATGATGCGACAAAGTATAGAGGAAGTTTTGTGTGAATAGGTTTTTTCTAAAAATCGATGATTCTTTGTAAAAGGGTCGAATAATCATAGTTTCTATCAAAGTAGCAGCTCAATGTCTTTTGTATGATACCTTTCCTCATAAAAAAAAAGAATGTTTTCCAGGATGTTATTATGTTTAAGTTTTTTTGTAAATAATGAAGCTTATTAGAAATGATTTAAGTTTACAAATTTATTTGTTTTGTGATAAGTTCATTTTAATTAATCTAACAGAACTTACAATTCCACCCTTCTTTCATACACTCTTCACTGTATATTTTGGGACTCATAATTATAAGATATCCATCTTTCACATTACTCAAAAAATCTAAAGAAAATATACACATGAAAACTCTTCCAATTAAAACTAAAGAAAAAAAGTACTATTTTTAAGTTCTTAAACACTATTAAGACGATGGTTCCTTACTTTTTCTAAACATACGTTAACAAACATCAGTGACTCTTGCAAGTAAAAATTGATTTTCATTGAACGATCACATTACAGAAAGTGCGGTAGAAAAATTCATCAATACTAAAACAGCACGCATGACATTTGTGTCTAAAAAAAAAGAAAACTCAAGAATTCTTTTCAAGTTGGTATATTTTTATATGATAAAGTCGTGTCTTTCAAATAGTAATGTGTGTCAAAAGAGTTTCTGAAAAAGTTAACCCTTTCAGCTCATCAATGAGCTTCATCAAAGTTTCTGAACTTCGGACTTATGCGCCTTTCGTTAGTTTGAAAGAAATTCTGTAAACTTGTCTGTGGTATATACTTTTCTTCAATCTTGTGATTTATAAAAATGACTAACATATTTACAAATTATAATGGAAGAGTAAAATAATCATTTGAAAAAGAGAGTAGCACACAAAGTAAAAATTAATACTTTGACCGATACATTCATACTAATCATTACTTAATTACAATAAAGATACTTTTTTATATTATCTTGATGAGCAAATAATTGAAGATCAATTAAAATGATTGTTAATTCGAGGTATTTTTTTTTCAAGCTCTTATGAATCAATTAATAATAAAAATTGACTTTTACATTAAAAACTCAATAATGCTAGTCACTTTTAGAAAGTTGAAAAGCACATCACACGCAACGACAATATAAGCAGTGTCGCACTCGTACCAAACTAACGAAGGTCCTATATACTATGTTATCACGCGGAAAGTAGCGAATTGCTTCTTTCCACGCTATCATCATCGTCATCATAATCACACAGGTTCATTTCTCCAGGTGCTCATCGCTGTATCGAAAAAATCCTCGTTGCGTTTATTTGAAAATACGTTTTTCTCCTTTGTGTGTGCATGTACTTTTATCCGTAGAGAGAGAGTAGTCGACGAGAACAGTACTAGTGGTAGTAGCACGTTTCATCGTCGTCCTTTTCTCTCGTTATCGCGAGCTGCTGGAGCTGGACCTCGTGTAGCGTCGGTGCCTGTCCCGCCTGGAATTATTCACGGGTGACCTCGAGCGCGATCGCGGCCGGCGTCGCGGTGGCCTTGCCGGACTGCGACCACGTCGGTTCATGGGTGGCGAACGACGTCGGTAGCGCGGTGGCGAGTTTCGGTTTCCGCCCCCACCGCCACCGGGACCACCACCACCACCACCACCTCATATTCATCATCATCGGTGACATACGCCTGATTGGGGGTGGTCGGGTCTTCGGTATCAATACAGGTGCTGCTGTTATCTCCTGGCCGTCGACTTGTCCTGAAAATTAAGGTTTTCTATGAGTTTGCAACTTTGTTTTTCAAAATAGATGAAATTTTTTATTACTGCGTAAGTATAATTTCTATATCCTCGGTCATTTGATTTCTAAGGAATATCGATTAATTTTGCTTTAACATTTTTCTATGTAATTGATATCTCACTCTCAACATTACTTAGTTTGCATAAATAACCAATTAAAATGTTTTAATAAAATCATGTGTTTACAAATTGTTATGTAAATTTTTTTAATTGAAAATATTTTAATGAAGGGGTACTACCAGAGGTCTGTAAATCTATTTGAATCAAAGATATTGAGATTTTAAATTTTGAATCCTTCCGTAACCTTCAGTTTGAACCATATGATATTTTTTAATGGCATACACAGGCCAAAATCTTTGATTTTTGTAGCTTCTTTGACTGAAGCTATTTGCATACCTTAATTTTTCCAATTAATATTTTTTAACCCAAAAATATTAATTGGAAATAATATATCCCATTAAAAAATATCAAATGGTTCAAACTGTAGGTTACAGAAGGATACAAAATTTATAATCTCAATATCATTATAAAATATCATCACTGATCAAAATTTATAATTTTTTAGGTGAATAAAAAAAAATGTGAACTGTAGTACCCCCTTAAAGTATAATTTATAAAGGTAACTTAACTTTTAGCCACCATAGGTGCAATATAACATCAGGTATAAACTAAAAATAGTATTAATTTTAAATAATGAAATTACCTCCATCCATATGTTTCATTGCATTTTCCGCCTCGTCAGCTGTTTCAAATTCAACATATGCAAATCCCCTGCCATGAGTGGGATGCATTTTGTCAAGAGGAAAATCAACCAGTTTGATATTGCCATATGTTGAGAAAATTTCTTGGATGTGCTCTTTTGTGACATTACGTGTCAAGTGACCAATGTGTATTTTTGTTGGTCGAGGAATTGGTGATCTTTCTCTACGTTTTCTACGTGGGGAAGGAGTCCTAAAATAAAAACATGTTATATATAGTTATATAGTTAATTTAAAAACAAAACAATAAATAATTCAAATTATTGACAATTTTTTAAATTATTATACAATATCAGAAAATAGCTAGTCATATTTAAATTTTAAAACATTTTATTTATAAATCAATTATATTACCAACACATTTTAAACTTTAAATTAAATCAGAATCCTTAATTCAACTTTAAATTAAATCTGTAAATTTAAACAATTGAAAAGGTTCAATTGTTTATTTTTGTAAGAAGTCACTTTTCTCAATCAATTTTAATAGTATTTCTATTTCTAACAGAAGAATGTTATTTTTTAAATAAATTTAATATTTATATCAAGAAAACCCATTATTTTGGCGTCACGTCAATTAATGCAATTTATATTAAAGTTTTATGGGCTACCAAAAAAATATGGAATAAAATCACGATTTTATTATATGAAGGCAGATTAAGTATATTTATAAATCACAACATTCACTTTTGAGGTCTTAGGATGTTTTCTTGTAATTAACACATCAAAAAATAAATCTTCTGGATACCAGTGGATAAAAGATATGTCCTGTTAAGTTTTAATATTTCAATTTCATCATATATTATAATTTTTTATGGAAGATCGCTAACAAATTTTAAAATAAAAAAGCTGTTGAAGGTGTATATGCAAAGTGTGTTTCACCGTACATACATAAATATTATTTAAACATGAACTAATTGGTCTGATATTTCAATGATAAATCTTAGAATTTAATGATAGTGTTATTTTTTCAAAGACTAAATAAATTTATATAAATAAGTGCATACCTGGATCTGGGTTTTGGTTTAGGCTTTTCTGGAACTGAATTAGCCTTTTTCTTCTCTCTTTCACGTTCCCTCTCTCGTTCTCTTTCTCTATCCCTCTCACGATCCCTCTCACGATCCCTCTCACGGTCCCTGTCCCTCTCACGGTCCCTATCTCTATCACGCTCCCTTTCTCTTTCACGTTCACGCTCCCTTTCACGTTCTCTCTCCCTTTCACGGTCTCTTTCCTTATCTCTCTCCCTCTCCTTCTCTTTGGAAACATGCCTCCTGACATCAGCACTTTTGCTCCTACTGCGCTTGCGACCCCTGTCACGAGAGCTTGCAGAGGAACTACCAGAACTGCTAGAGGACGAGCTGGATGATGAACTGGATCTGGAGCTACCACTGCTACTGGAGCTCGATGATCCTGAACTACTATCGGAGGAGCTGCAAAGAGAAACCAGAGGCTGTTTACTCTGCTAATTATATACATTTAGCATGCACACACCATTTAGGTAAACTCTGACATAGCAATGCACAAATTCCTCTCCCTCACTCTTCACATAGAAGATACCATAAAATCGACCAGGTTTTTCCAACCAAAACCATTCGTTTTATCTCAAGACCCATTGCGCGAGTAAACAACATCACCACCAACGCGGCTTTGAGTCATCTTCCCACCAGGAACTCGGCTCTCGCTATGCGCATCTTTTTTACCGACATCTACACGGCATATATAGCCCAGCCAGCCGGGCGAGCTATCGTCATCATTATCATCGCCACTCGCACTAAATAAACCATAGTATAGCGTACCTGCTTCCGCTGCTCGAGGACGACGCTGATCGCTTCTTCCTCTCGCGTGCCCGCTTGCTCTCCTTATCCGACGTTTCGGAGTCACTCTTACCAGTGCTGTCTTTCCGGCTTCGTGCCCTGTAAAGTTTGGTTATTTTAACACATCGATCATTAGCTCGCACTCGGCGTATGCGGAACCCATTCCCGCGCTTCGCCTAGCCGTGGAAAAAAATCAGGAAGCTTGTACTCACATGACTGGTGATCGGCGTCGCGACCTGGACGTCTATACACCTCGCCTTGGCGATGATCCCGGCCCGCGCCGCGACTCTCTTCTGGTCTCGCGGGAGAGAGAGAATCCGCGTAGTTGTGCGTGTGGTGTGTATAAATATGGCGACCACAGCGCTCGCCGACTAGTCGAAAGTCCGCTGCCGCCTCCCCTCGACGGCGACAGGCAGCTCGGCCGTGTGTGTGTGTGTGCGTCCGGCGTGAGGCGCGTCGCGTGTGCCGCGTGCCGCCATTGCAGTTTAGCCAACTGGCGTGCGTGCGGCTTCGTCGATGCTGGCCGCTGGCACCATATTACCGATCTCTGATGGTAACGTGTTCTTCATTTTGAGGTTATCGAACGGCGGCGCCACCGGATGGACGCCGTTCCCTCCTAATTTCCTATAGGTATGGAAACTGTGAAGTGGGAAATTTAATATTTAATTGATGAATTGATAGTCTCAATGGATGTTAAAATAAAGATTTTCTATAAATGAGGAATAAAAAATGTCATAGTAATTATAAAACTATGCGACAAACATCTTGATGCAGGTTTTTCTAAGCGGTAAAAAATATGAGTGTCAGAAACATGTAAGGTAATTAAGTGGCTTGAAGCACGTTTTGTTGTCAATGAAATTATTATTTATTTTGGTTGGTAAATTTCTTCATTTTAGCTTTTATACGTGGATCTGAATATAATAAGCACAATAGAATCAATACCTTGCCCGTATAATATTTCATGGACTATAATTGAAAAAATGTATGCAAATGAACCACAACAAAAGAATAAATAATTTAAAATTACATTTTTTCCCTTTAAATATTTTCTAAGAATTGATCTTACTTATTTGTTCAATTTAAAAAAGTAAAATAAATATAATATAATTACGAAATAGAATTGTGAATAATTGTTATTTTTTTATAGCATCAGAAATAAAATAAATTGTCTAAAGATTACGTACAAAATGTTCTTATAGTTTCAAAACGCCTCGTTTTATAGATTTAAATATAAGTATTTACAAGGCAAAGTAAAAATGGATTTTTTTAATTTTCACGTTGCCTTCCTTGGAAAAGGCGTTTCCGGGAATAGCAGAAACGGGCAGCCTGACTGGGTACGAAAAAAAATCGATGATTACAAGAGTGCTTATCAGTCAGGTGTAACTTAAGCAAATGAGGTGAATTTTATACGAGAAAAAGAACATGTGAACTACTAATTTTATCATTAGAATTTGTAAACTAAATTCCTTTGTTTAAAATGATTGATTATCAGTACGCTACCGTTTCTGTTTCACCTAAAACGATTCATATGTACCTAGATATGTAAACGATAACATAATGAAAGAGGAAAATCAAGTAAAATGAAAATAATAATTTTTAAAAAACAAATTTATTATATTTATGTATACGCTCATTAAATAAAACACTGAATTTTCTTACTATACACTGTGTTTTTTTTTTAGTAAAAAAATCACACCAAACAAAAATATCTTGTAACTCTGTCACTCGTAATTTGAGAAATTAAACAATAAAAAAGGCATACCTCTAGCTACCAAGAAATATAAAAAAAATATTTTCATTTATACAGCTTGTCGAAGTACTCATCTTCTTTGTATGCAGATAATAAGGCAGAAAAAGAAATTATAATTTCACGTCGTTTTTATTTTTATAGAATAGTGACGATACGCAAAGTACCGAAATATATACGTATTTACATTAAAGTTTAGCAATAACGAGCATTTATGTACAAGTACACCAAATTACAAACACTAAAACGTTCGTCGCATCTTGTACAATTTTTATTTATGTCGTCATTGATCTCAATTTTTATTACTTTGCTCTCTCGACCATAAGTCATCGAAGCTCTCTCGAAACTTGAATTCGAAATACGAATTTCTTTCATTTTTTTTTTAAGAGTACAATGAGTGCGGAGAAAAGTCGATTATATTGAAAATATACACGATCGCAAATAAACGTATGTTTAATGGATTGTTTTGGCACGGTTCACTATGCGAGAGTTGAACAAGTGCTGTTATGAAAATGATTTGGTCTTTTCATTATGAGATTTCAGAGAATCTCGGAAGCTTCGATCATTGGTGAACGTTTTCCTTTTTTCTTCTTTTATTTTACACATAAAAAATTGGGAATCCATATGAATGCGACATTAATTGTCTGCATGGAGTAAGTTAATTTACGCAATTTATAGATATTTATGTATATGTATATATTACAAGTTTCTTATTCTCTGTTCAACAAAAAAAGTTGTAATGTTTCATGTCGTTCCACTGCCAATAAACTACATTCGTGGCAGTCGTTAATATGTACTTTCGTATGGCTAAAGTTTTACTCCTTTGCCTGTCTCGCAATGCAACATCCACACATGATCGTTTACTCACGCACTCGTGAAGATTATCGTGTTAGTTTTTTTTCAGGGCACACCAATAAAACCATCAACCATTGTCCATAACCAAAACGGGCAAAACCACACCAAAAAATTCGTTGGTCCGCCGCGTTTTACGTATAAATAGTTTTCTCATTAAATAGTTGATTGAATATTAAAAATTTGCTACACAATTCACGATTATTTTACACAAAATTCGTTAATCTAGCTTCACGATGACATCTCGATTAAGTATCTCTCTTAATGGACATCAGACATTTCTTTTTCATTTTTTTTATTCACGCATACATGTATTTTGCTTATAGATTATGTAATAAAAAAAAAAGATAGAAATTAAGTGGGTTGATCGTAAATTTCTTTATGTTGTACATTCCAATCGATATAAACATTATACATTATACAATTTATAACAATAATGATAATTACTATCATTTGTCCGCCTCTTAAAATTTTGATTTTCACTTATCGCCATGCATATCGCGTTTCATTCCGCAAAAACATATAAACTGTTTTAAACAGATATAACCAATAAAGAATTAAATAATTTACATCGCTCCTTGGTTTCGAAAAAACTCTTTAAATAAATAAATAAGAAAAAAATATTGGACTTCAAAACACTAAAAGACTTTTAATTTATATTATATATACTAAACTATATTCAGTGTTCGCTGCCTTATAATATCTCTGTGATGTATGTTATAAGTTGTATACTGTAAACGTTATGATCTATACATAAATATATATATATATATCTCACGCTGCTCGTCGAGTTCGTCGCATTTTTTTCAAAAAGAGGAAAGGAGTAAATAATAAAAAAAAAAGAACAAAGTCTTCATAACAACACTGTATAAAAATCTAAACTGACCTTAACATGTATTTGCTACAAAAACAAAATCGGGACACAACAAAGGACGCCTGTCAGCTATTCCTGCCGAGTAAAAAGAGTATGGTGAAAGAGTTCGGATAACGAGAAGTCAAACGCGACCAGCTTCGTACGCATTCGTCAAAACATTACGCATCTTCCGCTCCCTTTATCAAAAAATTTACTTCAGTCTCGTACCGTCTGCCACCTGCATTACATATATATTTTCTAATCTATTGCACATTTTCACTGAAAAAATGGCTCTAAAACTTCGTGTCTCGAAATTTCCATACTGGAAAAAGATCCTATGAGATCATCCCTGTAGCAGGTACTCGACTATTGGAAGCGCTATTGATTACTTGTAATATTTTTATACACAAATAACTTAGGTTGCCGTTTAATGCACATCTTCGTATCTACCGTTTTTACGTACACATCTTATGATCTCCTTAAAACGTATCGCATATTCAACAATCAGCTATTCTGAGCAATATAGGACGATCCATTACTATCCCTTTTGCACAAGTATCATACCTCACGACAAAAGCAGTCCTCTCTCGCATACTCCTCACAATAAAAAAGTGACATCGTATCGCATAGACGAGCAGCCGCAAGAGTGCTTTCTCTCTCTCTCTTTCTCACTCTACCTCAGATTTGAGAGAAGTCTCCCTAAAAAAGGCTCTCACTCTCCCGTCAGTCCGCACACACACACGCCTCGTCGCACGGAGAAAAGGAGAGAGAAAACACTGTGTCACGCGAGTGCGAGCGTGGGCGCCCCTTTAGACGGAAACCTGACAGCCGTGGGCCTTCGCCTTGGCCTTTATTGCCGCCGCCACCCCCGTCGTCGTCGTCGTTGTAGCCGTGGCTGCCTTAATCGAGGCTGTGGCGCCGACGGTATTGCCGAGCACGTCCACGAGGCTGGGCGAGTTGCGTCTTATCTCCCTCCAACCGCAAATCGGCGGGGAGACATAACAGCTGCGCTATACGGATATCTCGTAGTTCATATCGTAGACGCTGGCACGATCGGGCGTGGGCGTCGTGGGCCGTTGACCGGAGCCAGACCTCGTGTCGTTATTGACTCCCAGGACGCCAGCGCTACCGGCTGGCGGTACCATCTCCATAGAGTCGGTCATCTCGAGCGCTCGGACGAAGGACATGGGCCTGCGCCGATTGTCACCGTTACCGCCACCTCCGACGCCGGGGCCGCCAGTGTTGGCTGTCACGAGGCTAGTGGCCGAGGCCGAGGACGTTGGCGTCGTCGGTGTGACCATGCTGGTCTTGCGCTTCACCTGGGGAGATTGCTGCGGTGGGAAGACTGGTACGCCGCCACGCAGCACCGGGTGATAGGCGGCACGAGGCGCCGCCGAGTACGGTTGCTGCGTCGGACTCGTCGGGGTGGAGCGGTAGTAATCGTACGGCAACGGCGGACGCTGCGAGCCCGGACCACCCTGGAATTGAATAATAATGTTAGTTATATTAGAGTATTAGCGTGCAAAAGGATAAAAATCTATATGGTCAATGTTCTAATTTTACTAAAGCTATTCCAAAAATAACAAAATTACATGTTACTATGCAGCATTTGAGGATATTTTTGCCAGAAACGGTTTTTACTTTGGAAAATATTTTTCGTGCCATTCGAACTGCATTAGACCGCATTATTATTTAAATTCGACGGCAGTCAATCCCGTTATATTTAGTACGTGCATTGAACGGAAATAAATTCAGAAGGAACACTTGGAATTTCAATGTCTGAAGTACCTATATCCGATCCTCGTGTATAAAAATACTTTCGCCGATTTAAAATTTTAACGAACATTCTGCAACGACTTAATTTCACATATTATTATACTTTGCACAGAGTAATATAGTCAGCAGGAAAACATTGAATCTTGTTTTCCTTTTCTTTTGTTTCTTTTAAATTGCAACGAATAATGTAGTTAAGAGAAGCCATACGGTGCGCAATTTACTGAAATGTTTTCGTTTGTTTTTATCTGCTAATCTCATTTTAGTGACATAAGAAATTCATGTCTCCTGACAAATCAAAAACGTTTATTTATAAGCATATACGTTTTATTTATTTTTTTTTTCTTCTAAAAAAGTTCGCGCCTCGCTTCGCGCTTAATTTATTTTAACGTAAATTTTTCTATTTTTACTCAATCGATACGGCCTTTAAACCAATCAAGTTACTATTCCACACGCGACATGAGCTTTCAGCCTTGTCACAATGACACCCGATACCGTCTCAACGTCACATAAGCCCACACACGCGCGTCCGTCCGCGTACGTCGACGTACGTACACGCCACCGCGGCTGGATATATCAAAACCCGCCAAGTCCACAATATTCCTTCATTGTGTAAAATAAAAGTAGTGACGAGCACTCGATCATGTAACCAATCTTTTTTTCCCGTCCGAAGCTATTGACCTCCTTCTTTTCTTTTCACTCTCTCCCCCCACCCCAGCGTTTACTTCCGGTTTGGTTACAATGGTGTTTGTCCCACACACAAGCTTCCATGGCGACAATGTGTGTTCTCTCCACAAGGATGTCTATAATTATCTTAATCGTGTACTTTTTCACTTTACTGGGTTTCACAACAAACAACCGGCCGCAGAATAGCTATTCGAAATTCTATCTGTTTTCGCTCCCCCCCAAAAGTTCGAATAAACACTATGTATCAAAATTTATTTTCTTACGTATATGAACTATCTATTTTCTTTAACACGTAATCCATAAACGTCGGTCTATAATTATTAAACAAAAAAAACAGCTAATTTTTTTGCTGCAAACTTTATCAAATATATATTCCGGTTACTTAACATACAGTTCCTAGGTTTGATTTCAAACTATAATATCGACAAATTTCCCAATCTAATATTGACAATATCTACCCTTCCCAAAGCAAATAAAAAAAAAACAATTGTCATCGTCAAGCAACGCTAACCATGGCCTGATGCTGCTGCTGTAGCTGCTGCTGATGGGCAGCGGCGAGTGCCGCGACGGTCGAGGTGGCCCCGCTCGGCGTGTAACCGCTGCCGGGCGAGTTATCCTTCCAGGTGTAGACGCCCCGCTGCGGCGAGCCGGCGAGCTCCCGTATGTTGTCCACGGTGTTGTTCGTCCGGGCGTACGGATGCTCGTTAGCCTGCCGCACGAGCTCGCTCTCGGACAGAAAGCGTCGCTGTGGACTGTAACCCGTGCCCTGTTGGCCATGCTGCACGTCGTAGTACTTTCCCACTGGTGGCTGCTGCGGTTGTTGCTGTGACTGCTGCTGCTGCTGCTGTTGTTGGTCGGACACGCCGATAAAGTCCGGCCGACGGACCTGCGTCGGGGTGCCTGGGTTCGATCTGCAAGAAAACAGCTCAGAGTTTCGGACGTGCTCTCGTTGATTGACGGTGGATTCAGGGTTTGGTGGTGGTGGTGGGTGGTTAGAAGAAGGTCGTTAAGGCAGAGCGCTTATAAGCGAAGCGCGACAGAGAGAGAGAGATAGATTAGAGAGAAAAAAATGTCATTCGAGTGGCGGGTGTCGTACGACAGCCCAGCACTGGCACTTTATTCGGGGGACTCTCTTTGAGACGTTTTCGGGAGCAGCGCGCGGTGGAGAGAATGTGAAAGTCGGCACACGCGTATATATATACACACACGTATGTATGTTGATCTTATATACCGATACGCGTCCGGTTTGTCGAACCCGCGCACACTCGCGAGAGCGTTGCCGATTAAAGCTCAATTATATGTGGGTATGTGTGTGTGTGTTCTCTTTTATTCCATTAGAGCGCTTCAGCCGCTGTTTATTTTATCGTATAACGCTTCGCTCGCTCGCGCCCATGTGTGGACACGCGGCGAGAGAGCGATGCATTCTCTTTAATCTCGTTACAGTGCCTATAGAAGTTTCCAGGCATTGTGTTGTAGCGACGCTACGACAACGACGTCTGTATTGGAATTTTGAATGTGTGCGAGCGCGCAATTACGGTTTATTGGCTGGAAGTAGCGGCTTTACACGTTACCTTAGCGAGTCTAGTTTGGAAGATGGGTTAATTTTGCCTTTGTTTTGTATATCTCGTTACAGCTGGGGATGTCAAATAGATTAATTTACTTGTATACGGAAGAACAAAGCCGCGTGAAATTTTATACAGTTGGATTAATAAAAAAAAGAAAGCTATACCAGATAAATAAATTTAAGCTCTAGCTTCTTTACTTCTGGATAAAGTTTAAAGCACAAATTAATATTATGATAACATTGATGATATTATTTATAATTTTGTTAAAAACAAGCTGTTAATAAATTTTTATAATAGAGCAATATAAGAAATACAGTCATAAAACGCTTCCAGGTAGACGTTTTTTTTTTCCTTCATATTGTTCAATTTCAAAGCTAAAAGCGAGTCTCGTGTAAAGTGCCAGTGTACAAGAGGCAATTGAGAAAAAGAAATGGTACGATATATATATATCTATATAACGATTTTATGCAGTGAAACCGATCACTGAATGCAAGTCGATTCTCTTTGTATGCAGAGAATAACGCAATTTTATTGTTTCACGTGATCGCCATTGAGTAAAAGGACCTTCTGCATAAGATATAATAAAACTACATTTTATTCGAATCGATAAAGT
Organism: Torymus sinensis; assembly: GCA_030522985.1. Taxonomy (NCBI): domain Eukaryota; kingdom Metazoa; phylum Arthropoda; class Insecta; order Hymenoptera; family Torymidae; genus Torymus; species Torymus sinensis. Next base: position 21,859 of record JAPYZP010007843.1, read on the forward strand.
TTCAAGTCACGCTTTGTAAATAATTGTAAGCGATTTCTTTTTTTCTTATATATCGTACTATTTTCTTTTTTTTTTTGCATTGATACTTTTATAATGAATTATTAGTGCTTACTGCAATTAGACGTCAGTATTGGCGTGAAATTTAAAAATATTTGCATTTCGTCTAGTCACAAGTGCTATATGGAATAATAAAAAATGAACGTGAGAATTTTCTAGAGCGAATAGTTTTAAATTCCAAACAATCCCGACTTTGCAATAAAAAAAAGTCTGCGGAGTCTAGGAGTAAATGGGAGCATAGGATGGATTAATTAATCATATGGAAGAATTACATAGTAAAATAGATTTCAAAAATTATAGCTATATCATTCTTAGCGGCTAAATTGTAAACAAGTAACAGGATGGCGATGATGTTGAATGACGGGAGGCAGAAAAGCCATAAAGTGACTGCAAGGCCAAAAAAGATGAACGATGATTGTGTGACAATTTTGTAAATGGGATAATGACGCAATCGGCGCGCAACTAACAAGTATATATGTATGTAATATATGTAATATATAGGTAGCAAATATAAATTATACAATGTATATATTTGCGTGGGCTACAACAATATATATACGTATACATTATGCTCAACGTACTCTCAACGCAGAACAACAAGTGGAGAACACAATGTATAATAATAATATGCAAGAGATGTATATAAGCAGTACAATTATATAAATATAATAAAATGTAATAATATAACAACTTTGTCAAAGAAAAAGGAAAACTAAGAGATAATAAAAAGAAAACAAAAGAGAGGAACTACAGAGTTAGAGAGTATATTAAGTAAGATAAAAGCCGTCCTTGCAGAAACGAAGTTCGTGTTTTACCTGCAGTAGGTCGCAACATGTGACTGGCCGAAAGCAGCTCCTTGCAGTTACCACCCCCTGCAGTGGGACACAAACTTATCTATATACCACATAATCTCCTTCAAGATTTACGTGCAAGCTAAGAGAGACAGAGACAGAGAGACACACAGAGACGTTTCCCTTTTTCTACCGCGCGAGCTAAGTATACGCTAAAAAAAACAAAAAACAACAACAACAACAACGAAAGAAAAAGAGACGTAGCTAACTTCGACGCTTCTCCCGCGCCGAAAAACGAAGTAAGTAAAGACTCAACTATGTATGCTAATGTACGAGCGCGCGCGCGCGAGCGGCGACGGTTGCATCTGGCCTTCGCTTTAATAATTGCATAGCTGCAGCTGCGAGACTAGCTGGTCTATGTGATTACAAGGTGTAGTTGTAAAACTGAGAACAATTATTCGAATCGTTTTCCCAAGAAAGCCTGGGCAGAGACAAGTGTGTGTTCACGTGAAAAAGTTTCACATCTTTGGAGGGAGAAAAAAGTGAAGGACAAATGTCGAGAATCTTCGTTTAAATAATTGTTTTAAATTTTAAAACTTTACAGATACTAAAAAGCACGACTATGCACTTCTTCTAGAAAGCAAAAGCAATGTCGGCGTTTAGCATTCCCACGCATCATCGTCGCATTGTCCCGAGTCGGAATATTTTCGCATTTTTGCCGAATCCGAAGCGCGTCATATGCACATGGGACGAAAAGCTCGAAAAGCTTTCCATACACATAGGCATCATCGCACGCGCGCCGTTGCTACTACTACAACAACAACAACAGCAGCGTGTCGTCGAGCTCTCTATGTATATATATGATGAGCGCGCGCGGATTTATTTGCGTTTACAGATCTCTATTTTTATCATGACGTGTGGCAAAAAAAAAGAGAGAGACAGAGAAAGAGAGAAGTTCTCGGTGAAAATATGTGGATTGATTGGATGACAAAACAATAATAATAATAATAATAATAAAGAGAACAAAGAGAGAAACGTGAGTACATAAGAACTTTGAAAATTGCTGAAAAAATACTTATAAGTATTGTCCGTTTTACTCACGATGTTAGACAAACTCGTTCGATCTCAACTAAAAGAAAAACAAATTATTTGAAAGAAACTTCCGACAAGTGTGGATCAATAAAAAAAAAAGTGAGAGAGATTTGTCTAAACTATATCTGTCTATTGAGAACCGCGTGTTCTCTGCGTATATATATATGTATAATATGCACGTTTAGTGGTAGAACGATAGGATGTTTTCTTCATCATGTTCGCTAAGCCCCTTAATCAGTAAATCAGTTGAGAGGTGAGTGACAAAAAATTAAGAAAAAAAAATTCGTCGGCACAAACTGCTTTCGTTTCTTTTCTTTTTTTCAGTGCTATGGCCTTGGGCGTGAGAGAATATAAACAAGGGGAATAGAAAGACAGAGAGAGACAGAGACAAAAGTGACAGCGTGAGCATAGGTGTCGTATACAAAGTTTTGTTAATATAATAATAATAATAATAGTAAGAATAATAATAATAATAATAGGGAGGGTCACAAAGGCTCTCTGAACGGTTAGATATATAAATGTTAATCGAAGGCGCATTTCCATTCCCTTTATGTTACACGTTTAAAGATGCAAGAGGTAAATATATATATATAATACGTATACAAATAAGTCCTTGCTTGGAGGAAAGAAGACAGACAAAAAACAATAATAAAAAAAAAACAGAGTACGCATATTTATAAGTCAGTTTGGTACAAGAGGGGAATACGGTGCTTCGTGGATGTTAATATATATATAGTAGTAGTAATGATAGTTAATCGTTAATACAGAATAAGACAGGAACAAAAAAACAGTACAGTATAAAGGTATATAGACAGAGTTAATTTGGTGCGCGCACGGGGGACAACGACAGACAAAACATCGATATGTATATAGAATAATAAGAATTACTGGAATAATAAATATATATATATAGTTTTTCTGCATGGGGGGGTCTTGCTATACATAAGTATACACATTATGTTTAGGTGTTAGCGGTGTGATCCGGAACGTATATATAAATATATATATAACGAATCGTTCACAGAGGTGCGAAGACGTACCTGCGAATGGGGCTGGATATGGCGAGCGGTGTCGGCACACCGATGGCCTTGATCCTCTGCTGCATTGTCGGGCTCGCGCCGCCCTGACGGCCGTTGCCACCGCCACCCGGTCCTTGGGCCGCCGGCGAGCCGCTCGACTCCGCGAGCGGGTCCGGCGTGTGGCTTCGCGAGCCGTTTATACCCCTGGAAAATGATTAAGCGTTAGAGATGATGAGTTGCCGTTTAAAATTAACAAAAAAAAAAGACTTTTTTCTTGACAATTGCATTTCAGAATTGTCGTTCAGTAATTTTGTGCCTGAAAATTTAATTTCTAAATACATGTGTGTATATAAACTTTTAATCGGATTCGCGTTGGCCATAAAGCGTAAAACCTTAAAAACGTTAAATTCTCAAGTTCGGAGATATTAAATTAAGAACAATGCCGTAAAGTTTGTAAATAGACTCTGAAATCAATATATACATGTATAAAAGAATGCATGTACCTGCTACTTCTCTTGTAAGCCTACATCTCGCGTAATCAATACAAAAAAGGTCGAGTATTTGTATCATCAATTAAGTTTAAAATTAACGCCGGATTAATTAATTTTTCGAGGGCGAAAAGCTCGATTCTTTCATCGTCATCGGGGAGACAATAAAAATATCGATCGTATTACGGAAAGATAAAGTAAAATAGCTTGCGGTTAATCCAAACATTTTATTTTCGTCGATGATGTATATTTTTGCACTGTTATATTTATCGAATAAGTTAATTTTACATGAGATTCAATGCGACGGTAGGGAGTCAGAAAAAAAGCTATGTCTATCTCTTAGCTTTTTAAAACTCGATTGACACAGAACGGTGAAAAAAGTCAGTTAGTTCATACCTTGGCTTGGGATGGGGGCTACCTCTGCCTCTGGGAAAATGCACGGGGTGGCGATGCTGTGATTGTAGCGGATGCCTGGGAGACTCGTTATTCTCCACAGGTGGCAGGAAGAAATTGTTTTTCGAGCCGTGTCTCTGCAAAGGCGGCGTAGGCTCGCAGTCTGCCGATTGCGAGGCGGTCGGCTCCATATCTGTGTCCGAGCCGTCTCTACCGGGGGACAACTAAACATTCCCAACAAACAGAAAAAAGAAAAACACTCGTTCAGCGGTCGTAAGCGAAAGGTAGCCACGGCGTGGCTGTTTCATAAGTTCATTATGTTGTTTTTACCATTGCCGTCGTTTTGGAAGAGAGAGTGGGAAATTGTGAGAAATCTCGAAAGAGAGAAGTAGTTTCTTGAGACTATTGTTTGTTTATTTTGTTATTAAGGAACTGCGGATGGAGGTTAATCGTTGGTCGAGAGTTAAGTCTGAGGTAAAAATTCAATTATCAGAGACTGTGTGTGAGAGACAGAATTAGGATATCGTTACCTTGGTAATAAGCGTCGTTAATCGATGTTTTTTACACTTAAAAGCGCAGATGTCTTGTTGCGCGTTATTACGAAAAGAATAAGGCTAATTTTACATGCTCGACGTCAGAATCGCATCCATCTGTACTTTTAAGAAACAACGAGATCGTCAAATAGTTATCTGTAAAAGCTTGTCTACTGATGCGCAAAGCGTTATAAGCACACGCTACTGCGCAAGGATAATAACGGGGGAAAGATTCTTGTTGGAAAGCAAGACGCCACTAGCTCTTACCTTATTGTAAGCATTTGAACTGGCATTTCTAACACCATTGCTGCTATCCATGTAGGTTTTTACCTGGTTCTCGCTGTCTATCGTTGAGATTTCGGACGTACAGGCTCCGCGCCGTTTCCCTGAATATTTTTCAGGCTTTATTAAGCTGAAAAATTAAATATGAATGTTACAGTCAATGTCATCGAAATCGTTTTGAAACAATTATAAATGAGTATAAAACGAGAAAAAGTTTCACATCCATAAAGTTTCGTTTCACTTACAGGATTCGAAGAACTACTTATGTTGTTAAAGCAAATATTGATTTACCAATTTACAAGAGCATTTGAGAAATTGGTGTAAAGTACCTCGGATATTGCGGTCCAAATTGTGTGTAGCAGCAATTGTGTAGGCAGCCTCGTGAGAAAGGATTATAGCCGCCATTGAATTTTCCTGTTACTTGTTCGTTCGTCGTGCGGCCCCGCGAGACCAGCACTATGTGAAAGACTGTTAATCCAAAAATTGGAATGAAAAGGATCGTCACTATTCCCATAAGCACCATACTAATAAAATTTAACGTTAAGGAAATACATTGGTGATAAATGAAGTTATTGATAATAGTTTTTAATGAATATGAGATGAGTTGAGGGCCTGGAAACCAAAAGGTGACATAGTCCATTCAGTTAACACACAATATGTCCCCTTTCTGTTTCCAGGCTCTAAATTATATATTGCAGATTAAAAGGATACGCAATAATGGTTGGGACTTCGCCAAGCTTTTGCTTGTGCTCCAAAACAAAGTATAGGCACAATCCAAATATACTGAGCATGTGCATGCTCAGTGATAAAAGGAAGAAAAAGAAGAAACGGTAGTTTCTCCTTCCAATGCAATTGTTTACCCATGGACAATGGTGGTCGAATGTCTGAAATAATATTGTTGATGAATACCAAATTTGTACATTGATTTGACTAAAGTATAATTCAATAATATAATTTACCTCGATACAGTGATTGCAAACACTGCAGTGCGAACATCTTGGAGGCCTATAGAATTTACAGGTAACACACCATTTCATTCGTACAGTGATTCCATTAATTTCAACACTTTTGTACAGCGGTGCCCTAAAGTCATCTTCACGGTCTTCATCTGGGGGAGCTAAAAAGACAAATTTCTTTTATAAAATCTATTTTACAAACTATAAATTATTTTTTCTTAAATTGTTTTTACCTTTGGGTATTACTCCAGGATCCATAAAGGTAGCCAGCGTGAAGTTTGCCAGCACAAAGAACGTGATGACACCTTGTAATGCTGGGACCCATGGATATCGTGAAACATAATACTGGCACCTAAAAGCAAATTGATGGATCAATAAATATTTCATAGGGCATAAAGCAGCAATAGCAATCTCAATGATAAATATGAAAGAGAAGTAGGTTAGAATAATCAATACTTGATAATCAATAAAAGATAATGTGCAATGAAAAAAATATATCAAGAAAATCATTTGAATGGTAATTGCTCTTCAGAATATAAATAGCATTTCATTAGGTGTGCTTGTAAAGTTCTCTTATCTAGACAATACGGTAAACTTCAAGCCAGCTCACGGCGTGCCTTCTTTTATCAGAATATTAAAAGGTATATTTAACAATAACACCCTACCACTGACTCATCGTTCTCTACAATACTGATGTCATGAGCAATGCCTACACTAATCAAAACCAATTTCTCTTCATACATACCCATGTGCTTTTTACATTTATGTGGAAAGTGAGAAATGATTGTTATTGCTCTACAAGGTTAATTTTCTTGATTAAATTAAAAGCCCATCTAATTACGCTCAGTAATGCTGTTCATCAGATGATGAAATCCCACAGATTCGCTAAAACACAACTTTTTTTTGCCTTCAACTATAAATTACCTAATGAATAATAACACTGGCGCGTATGTCTGCTAAATATTCATGCGTTAATTCAGGTTGAGCTCTGCACGAACCATACAATACTTTTGAAACAAATCAGTGCATTGACTGTACTCTTCTTTTAAAGCTCCAATAGCGGTTAATCTTATCAACATCTCAGAAAGCACATTGCCAAACCTACCTACAACCAAACCACCCCGACTATGCTGCAAAAACAACAACCTACACCCATCATCCTCGTCAAGGAAAAGAGAGAGAGACAAGAAGAAAAAAAAAGCATTACTCACGGGAAGTAGAAGAAGAGCGTGGTCGTGCTGAGGAGGAGGGCCCAGGCGAAGGTGGCCGGAAGATACTTGGTCTTCGAGTCGCATTTCGGCATCCTGCAGCGCTGCGCCTCCCCGAAGCCGCGGTCCTCGTCGCCGTCTCAAGTCTTTCTCTCTCTCTCTGTGTGCACAAACACATGCACACGGACGAGCGCCGCGCACCCACGCACGCACACGCTCTCACACGCGCACACACACACACTGGTATATCCTAGTCTCGGCAGCAATGATTTCTGCTGGGAGAAAACATGGCCGCGTCCATTGATAGCGCGCGCGCGAGAGACGGCGCGCTAGCGCAGCGAGGGACGCGCGAGAGAGAGCGCGCTCTCACACACACACTCGCTCACACACCTTCTCCGAGAGGAGCCCGCAGCAGAGAGACGCCCGCGTGTGTAACCTCGAACGGAGGGGCCGACGGCGATGAGTCGAGGCTCTCTCCTCTCTCTTTCTCACTCTATTCTACTACTGCTACGCTAGCGGGCGCGCGTGTGTCTAGGTGATGATGATACGTCTCGTGCTCTCTTCTCTCTCCCTCTATCTATCTCTCTCTCTCTCTCTCCGTATATATCTGTCTCAGCAGCGGGCCGCCCCGTGACGATGACGATGCAGCAGCAGCAGCCCGAGAGTCCTCGAGTCCTCGCAGGTACGCGAGCACCCGTCGTCCATATCTGAAGAGTATATATAATGAGCTTCTGCTTGCTTGCACACACTTGCACTATAACACCGCGCTGTCTGTGGACGATGTATTATGCGAGAGACAGCCGCACACCGCGCACTGCACACTTTCTTCTTACTCGCCGTCGTGCAGGTCGTCCCGAGAAAGCATGCCTCCTTCCGTGCGCGACAGAGACGGACTAACCGCAACCGACGACGACTACACGCGAGCGACGTTCGCTCCCTCCCTCTCTCTCGCTCTCTGTCTCTCTCTTACTACTTATACACTTCCAGAGCAGGCGTTACCCAGAAAGCGCACCGCGGCGGATTAGAGGCGCGGCGGTGGCGGCGGCGGCGGCGGCGGCGGCGCTTTTTTTATTTTACACGCCCGAGGAGATCGCTCGCTCTCGTTTTTTCGGCTACCAACAGCAGCAGCTTAATCGCGCACGCACTGTGTGTATCTATAGTATACGCACGGCGCACGGGCATGAGTTTAGCACGCGCGCGCGCACCTCTCTTTCTCGCTCACGGGGAAAACCTTCGCCGTGGCAGTGCACACATGCGCACGAGAGAGAAAGAGAGCAGCTCGTTGTAATGTAATGCATGCGCGCGCGCGCGGCCGTTTTACGCTGTGGAATTCGCGCCGAGCGATTTCGATCGTCGTCGACCCCCCCGCGTGTGCGCGGCGCACGCCTCGGGGATAGGTTGTAGCTGGGTGTAAGGATAGGTTTAATGAGTATAACTAGAGTAAGAGAAACTTTTCTTTTGATCTAGGTTGAGACATGCCTCGCGGGCTCCTTGCTTACAGGCTTTTCTCGAGCTTCTGAATGATAAGGGAGGGTGAGGCGAGGGGGATGGTTTCCTGAAGTGTCTTCAAAAAGCAGGCTTCGCAGGTAATATATAGAAAAAGGGTCGACTTCATCTAAGTAGGGAGTATAGCCTTATCTCTCAGGGCGTGCGTTACGCATGCACACGGCGTGTGTTTCCGACGAAATCTGTATATATAGGTATCACGTCGGGAAGATAACCCTCCGGCTTATCTCGCCAGCTCTCAAGTGCTATTATTTTTGCCGGTAAGATTTCTGTACTTTATTATTACCTATGCGAGGCACATATGCGGTACGCTCGTACCTATAGACCCGACGAGCGTGTTTTGATAAGACGCCCTGACGCCGTCGTCGACTGTCGAGGCGCTGTTGCCAACTGTAATAATATATTTCTCGTCGCGTGACGGCGCGGATTTCCAGTTTCTCGCGGCACATTCGAACGTCGTCGTAGTCGTTATTTTTTTTCGCGTTCTCTCTCGTGCGGGAGAGAGACGAGTGTGAAAAACGAGGAAAAAGAGGAAAGAGAGGGAGAGGAAGAGAGATGGATTCGCCTAGAGCGCGTGTCGCGGGGACTTTTTTTCGGACGATGACGAGGATATAAATAAGTGAGCGCGCGCGGGTGAGGTGGTAATTATAGATGCGCCCGCGCGATCCTGACCCGGATCATGTTTTTTCGTAGAAGCGGCGGGTTCGCCGGTTTGGAGTAAATGGAGTTTGATAATGTTTTGGTCAAATTCCTACTTTACTTTTTTTTTATACGTTATCTTATAAGGATGTAAGGGCGATACTGTGTAAAATACATTACGAAACCAACATGCATTTCCATATGATATTTGAGTAATTTATGCATTACTTATCAGGACAAGCCGCATAACAATTGTAACTCCTCTTACATCACGGTGAAATCCGCATGCGCATTTTCGCGCGCGTATATATGCGTATGCTTTTCGCACGGAAGCTCGCGCGCGCTCCGAACGAATCGCTATTACGTAACGCGGACAAAGCAGCACTGTAGGGTTCTAACCTCTTTCTGCAGCACTCTCGTCATCAGCCCATCAGCGCCGTTATATACTTAGGTACATATCCACTCGTCCGCACACATTGCAGTGCACAAGACAAGTACGGATACCTGCAAGACTTGACGGGGGTGCGATCATGCACCTGACGTAAATCGAAAGCCGACTTGCGTCTCGGTTGAATTGGCGATCTGCAGCTCGCGCACTCGAGTGCATTTTGATTAGAGACGGCACGTTTAGATAAGTGATGGAACCGAAGATCGACATCAAAGATGTAAAGACGACGGCCGACGTCAATCGGCTCTTTTTGGAACAGTGTACCACGCACGGCCTCCACGTTTCGTTCTGGACTTACGTAGCCGGTAAGGATGGTTCGTCGTTTTGGGGGTTGTTGTTGCGGGATGGAGATATGGAAGAGGGTTGATTAAGGGGGTTTCTGATAAGGTTTTTATCGAATTTGATTGGGTATTTATAAACTGTGATTCATTGGTTCATTTGTATGCTGTTGCCGCTGACAGTCATGTGAGTTGGACCAAAGTTTCCATTCTATTAAGTAATTGGCTGCGTTAGGGATGAAGAGTGGACAAAGGAGTTGACTCGTGACTCGTACAATGCAGAGTGCAGTGACTTTACTTGTTTAGCGAACAAAATTGATTTGTAGATTGATAAGAATTTATTACTGTATTATGGTTGGCATAAAAAAGATTTCAATTGATTCATTTTAGATCAGACTAATTTAGTAACTTTTTTTCTAAAGTGTATAAATTTGAATACTTGTAACAGCTATAAGATTATTAAATCATATGTTCTAATTATATAGAAATAAAACAATATAGTTAAAGAAAATAAATTAACAAAAACAGATTCATACTATAAAATATATTTTTCTTATCGATAACAATTGCTAATTACCTTATTATTAATTTTATTTCAGTTGTTGGAGTCCCACTGTCTTTGAAGAAGTATCACACACGTATACGTATTGGTATAGAATATAAGTTGGCTATTGTTGCCGTTGCGGGTATGGCCGTATCTTATTTTGCTGGTAAATATGCAAAAAGTAGATGTGAAGAAAATTTGAAGAAGCAACTTAAAGAACTCTACGATATACCAATACCATAAACCATCATTGCCTTTAAAAAGATTACTACACATTCAAGATGAATAGTGTAATTAAGAGACTTATACCGCTTGCTAAAAGTAGTTTACTTTTCAGCAAACAGACTGTACATAGAAAAACACAATATTTAGTTACAAGATTCAGATATGAGGATTCTTTTTTCCATGTAGAAGAAGAAAGGGAGCTTTCAAATCCTGAATATAATGAAATATCGAATGAGTATCTAGGTATTATAGCAAAGGGACATCGAACTTTTGTGATTCAACCTTATATTAAATGGGGAAAAGATAAGAAACTGAATACCAATCGAGATTTACAACTTGCTGAAGCGGTTGCTTTAGTTGAAACATTACCTCATTGGACAGTAGTTGATAAGATGTGCATTCCTTTATTAAGTTTAGAAAAGAAATATCTTTTTGGTAGTGGTAATCTTGAAAATGTCAAAACAAGAATAAAATGTGGAAGAAATATCACTGCAGTTTTTATAAGCACAAATACATTGAAACATGTACAAATTTTAGAGCTGGAAAAAATATTTGGTTTACCTGTTTATGACAGATACTCACTCGTTATACATATATTTAGAAATCATGCTATGAGTCCTGAAGCAAAACTTCAAGTAGCACTTGCTGAACTCCCATATATTTATCAAAAAATGAGTGAGATAGGCGGTGCAATAAATTTATTGGAAAAACGCAGATTATACTTACAAACAAGAGAATCACAACTCAAGGAATCATTAAAAAAGCTAAAGAAGCACAGAGAAACTATTCGTAACAAGAGAAAAATTAGAGGATTTGTCACTGTTGCTGTTGTTGGGTACACAAATGCAGGAAAAACATCTCTGATTAAAGGTAAATAAAATTTAATATCGCTAATGTGGTGAAGTTCAGTAAGAAAATGATTCAATAAGAAGTTTGTAAGTAAATATTTTTAAAAGATAAAATATTATTACAGCATTAACAGGGGATACAGTGCTGCAACCCAAAAATCACTTATTTGCTACCCTTGATACTACTGCACATGAAGGACTTCTTCCTTGCAATATGAAAATTCTATATATTGATACCATTGGTTTTATACAAGATGTACCAGAAAGACTAATAGAACCATTTATAGCTACATTGGAAGATGCAATGATTGCTGTAAGATTTTATTTAAAATAACTTTAATAGACCTAGTGAGAAACAAGAAATATAATGTGTTGAACACATTAATTACATTTTTAATTTATATGCAAGCCATCCTGATAAACAAGCACAAATTGATCATGTTCGGAAAACATTGAGATTACTAACAGATGGCAATAGACCACTTCTTGAAGTCGCTAATAAATGTGATTTAATAGAGCCAGGACAAGTTCCAGAAGAAGTACTGGGTATTTCTGCTACAGAAACAACTGGTAAGATAGTATTTAGATTTTATTTATTTTTTTTTGTAATTTATACATGAACTAGTGCAATCTTTATATATTTGTATACATTCATTAAGAGGGTGTAATAGTCCTACTTTACCATTAACCCTGTTTTATCTGTGGAACATGTCAAAATAATTAATATCAATAAAAGAATAACAATTTGCGTCTTAAAATTCAGTTGAATCCTCTAATATATCGTTCTACAAAGTTACAAAACAAAAAAACGATGACATCTTTGTTTATTCTTGGAAAGAAATCTTGTTAATTGTCGTTATCGTTCCAAGAATAAACGAAGATGTGGTTGGTTTTTTGCCCCCAAACTTTGTAGAATAAGGTAGGATTACGAAGGGCAACTGTATTTTTTAAACGTTAATCGCTATTCTTTTATTATATTAATTACTTAATTACTTTTATATGTTCCACCGAAGAAATAGTGTTAGTATTTAGTGCAATAATTTTTTTTCTAAATATATTTTTTATTTTACAGGTATAGATTTATTGCGACACAATATTCAGAACTTGGTTTTATCTGAGACCGGAAGAAAGGTCATGAAGATGCGTGTCGAATCTGGCAGTGATGCTATGGCGTGGCTCTACAAGGAAGCCACAGTTATTCAGGCTGAAGCTGATCCGAAAAATCCGCAATTCTTGTTGCTCGATGTTGTTACCACTGAAAACCTGCTACATCGTTTCAGACACTTTTTGAAGCAATAAGATACGTGTAATTATTAAGACGATCAATCCATGGTGGTATCACATATGTATAATTGTATAATGTGTATGAAAGTTACTTCAAATTGAATATTTATTTTTAAAAGAATAAACAAATATTCAAGTTTTAATTTTGTGTAGATGTTTCAGGCTTTATTTAGCAAAATAATTGAGAATACATATGAGCTATTATTAAAAAATGTTAAAAAAAGTAAGATATTATCTATTTGAAAATCTATATGGATTCAGCGATAGTATAACATTATTTTTAATACTTTTAGGACGGCAAAAATACGTAGTAAAATAGACTGAAAGTAAAGGAACGAATATCATTACTTTTATCATTAATTTTTGTTATATTTTAAGCAGTTATTTAGGCGACATATTTATCGTTGCAATTATATTTAACCATTAAACAGCTTTTATATAAGCTTTTATAACAGCTTTTATCAGTGAAAAGAATCTTGTTCATAATTATACAATGTTACAAAATCATATTTTTTGTATTTTTGTAATACATTCTACTAGCATACCTATATTTGCAACTTTAGCCGCACCTTTATATGTACGTTTAATATTGCATTTGGAGGCTCTTTTGGAAGTTTAAAAATATGAATTATTCATATAAAATTAAAGGAGGATGCTGACGGATAAATATTAAATAATAAATCAACAAAATCGAAATATGAAATTAAACAATATTGATTGTGCAGAGTGCCGGAAATATTCAGAAGAATAAAATTAAAATTTCAGACAGCAAGTAAAAAGTATCAAGGCTCCATCAGAATGGTAGTATTTTTAATGTTTTTCATGTTATTCAGAATAACATTTCTGTTCAAATGTTTCATATTTTTCATATGAAATCGATCATATTTTCATATTTTCATATGATATCGATCCTTGCTCACATTCGTTTCATAGATCCCCTATAAGAATTTCGTAACCGTTTCGCCAGCATCTTCTTTGAGTAATCAAAGGGCGCGGGAGCGCTCCGAAAGCAAGTTTTGTCTTCTTCAATGAGTTTCGTAGTCATTGTTACATTAAAAGAATCATAGTAAAGTATGTCGTAGTAAACTATTGTCAAATAAATAGTACGCATTACGTAACAAATGTATAAAGCAGGCGAATTATCCGTGCACACATAGAGAAAAGAAAATTTTTACATTAAAAGTATGTTTTTCTAACTAATAAATCCTGATATTTCTTAAATAGTTAACAATATTTCTTAACAGTTAAGAATATTTCTTAATAATTAAGTAATATTCCTTAACAGTT